>CAUYQV010191699.1:0-36252 GCA_963574575.1 Galagoides demidoff | reverse complement strand
CTATCCCCCTGGGTAGAGTGCCATGGCATCACAGCTCATAGCAACCTCCAACTCCTGGGCTCAAGCGAGTCTCCTGCCTCTGCCTCCCAAGTAGCTGGGACCACAGGCGCCCGCCACAACGCCTGGCCACTTTTTTTTTTTTTTTGGTTGCAGCCATCATTGTTGTTTGGTGGGCCCGGGCTGGGGATTTGAACCCGCCACCTTAGGTGTACGTGCCTGGCGCCTTAGCTGATTGAGCCACAGGCGCCGAGCCCAAAAATTATTTTAAAAACAAAAAATAGATGTGACTATATGCCTATACATGTGATTATGAGAAATGAGAAGGATCTATTGTTTCTGAGAAATTTGTACTATCGAAAAGGCTACCAGCCCAGATTAAAAGAGAAGTGATTTGATATATGGTGACCACCAACTTCTCAACCTCCAGGGCTTAATCCTCAATACCTACTTCAAAGGTGGGGCCGCAGAGGTGGCAGAACATTCCAAGGGGAAGAACTAGACACCACAGAGGACACCAAGAGCAACTTGGCCATGGGCTTGATGAGAGATGTATATTTGGTGGTCACAAGGTTGGATTGTGGTAGCCATCAGCACTGTTCACATATATTCCACTTTTCCTGCATCTGATACACGGTAAGGTAAAATATTGCTGATCTCTTTGATCTGAGGGCTTCCGGGTGACTTGCTTTAACAAACAAAATGGGAGTGGCCATGACTCCAGTGTCCATCACACGGAGAAACTTTGAGAGCCAGCTCATTATCTGCCACATTTCTTTTTCCTGCTTGGCGATAGTGGTAACTCTGAAATAGGAACTACCTCAGTTTGACTTCTTATATGAGGAGGATGTAGAAGACTCCAGGCAGGGGAACACAGAAAAGTAAACCATCGTAGTTCGAAACCATGAGATTCTGGAGTTGTTTGTTATAGCAACGTGGTCTATCCAGTCTCGACTGAGAGAAATTCAAGTGGTTTTACAGGAATAATTAATGTTAGGTTAGGTTCAGTTAGAAGAAAAAGGGCAAAAATCAATGCATTAGAGCAATATTTCTCTCATCATGGATTGTGGCTTATTAGTGGACAATAAAATGGGTTTGGGCCCAGCTTTTTCTAGAACAGGCTAGAAAATGTGATATATTAATAATAAGGTTTAGCATGTTTTTGTGTGTCTGTCTGTCTATAAAAGAGATCAGGGAAAAAGTCACTGTAATGTGTGCATATTTCTTAGCGTGACTCACTGTCAAAGAGTGTGAAAGTTACTGGCCTAAAATGTAGTTAATTGGAACACTTGGTAGATTGAATTTAGGGGCGAATGGCTATCCCCAAAGAGTTTTGTGGTCTGAGGATATCAAAGGGCTCTGCTCTCAAACTTTTCCTATTCAAATATTTAGCCACAGAGTTCAATGAAGGGCTTATCAGTTCTTTATTGAGTTCAGATAAAATTGATAAACCAGTGTTGGTGAGGCATGAAAAGCTATGTGAGATAGCAGCTGCAGAGAATGACAGAGATTAGTGTATATTGTCCCAATTTTCAAAAATAGGATCAAGCTAGTGACACCTATGAGCCAGTGAGCTTGATGTTGTGACAGAAAATATTATAAAATGATAAAATGGTATATCTATGAAGATTTAAAGAAATGACAGCATGAGATTTTGTGATTAAGCTCTGCCAGATGAATACATTATTTTTAATAGTATTCCCAGATACTGGTTTAGAGACATGTTAAAGACTATGTCAAAATTTCAGAAAATCATTTGAAAGAATTTCTTATAATATACGTTTAAAAAAAATGAAGACATTTGGTTGGGGTGATTTACTTTGGGGTAGATTCATGACTTTTGCAATGATCATCTCCAAAGGATGGTTTTAATGAATTTCTAAATCGGGGGGGAGACTTGAACTGATGTGTTCAGGGGCTCTGCTTTCATATTTTTCTGGTTCAAACATGTGTTCAATGTCTTTATGAAAGAGCTTATTTTATTGGGTGGGGGATGACATAAAACTGGGATGGGTGTTGAATAAAGTATGGTAGAAGCTAAAAGTTAATCTTTCCAAGGGTAGAATTCTGCGTCAAACCCAAGAATCTCAATTTGATAAAGATAAATATAAACTTAAACACTTGGTGCTTAAAAGCATGAATGAATCCAGACTAGACAAAATTATACACATACAAATACACCTGCGTTTCAATGACTGCAGCCAACAGTAAGAGAAAAGCCTACATAGCACTTAGTAAAAAATACTTTTGCAACTGTTTTCTTTGTATTTCCTCATCACAGTAACCCTACGATGTAGGTACAATATTTCACACCAATTATTGTGAAAAAACTGGGGCATAGAAATGTTAAATAAGGGCCCAAGGTCACAGAGCTGATAAATCATAGAGCACAACTGAGAAGCTAAACAGTCTGAATCTGTTCTACTGCATTTAACAATACGGTGAAATTGCTATATCCTTTTATATGCTTTTGGGTTGAGACAATAAATGGATAGAACAGACCCAGACCAAAGTAAAAGCTGTGCAATGATGAGACATTGCCTGAAATACAGTTCTTAATCATGGCCTGTGTTACTAATCTGTGAGATGTAGTAACAAATAGGAGTATGTTTAGAGAAGGCTTGAGGTTGTATAGACTGTGTACTTTGTGGACCAATAATCAGAAGAATTGATGATATAGTGATGATTTTGAACATGAAAATGAAAAAGAACTGAGAAATACAGTAGCTATCTCAGAAGATGTGAATCTATGTCATAGAAGATGTGACAAAAATGTCTCATAGAAGATATGACAAAGATTCACATCTTCTATGATACAAAGAGATTTGTGTCATTGTGCAGAAGTCCACACAGCAGAGCCTTGGAAGAGTTAATGGATGGCAGATCCTGGGCTCAATGTAAATAAAAAATAAGCAAAAAATACATAATAACTGATAAGTGGGGTACCTTACTGGGTAAATATGTTCTTGATACCAGAGGTGTTTATTAAAGGATGCTTATTAATATGTCAAAGTATTTTTATTATACTTTATTATAATCTTTATTTATAGGTCTGAGAATCTAAGATTTTATGAGTCTCAAAAGAAGAGGCAAAGTGGTGTCATTTCCTTAGTCAGAGAGCACCAGGAACACATCTGTGTTTAACCCAATTTGGTTTTATTGACTTCTTGCATTATTAATTCATGGGGGATTTTAATAGAAGGATCTTAGAAATTACTTATTTTAGAATTTGTCTAGGGCTGGTGATTTGGAGGAGGCTTTAAGGAAGTAGAGTTTTATTCCAGATTTGAGGCTGAGAAGAAATAGATACTTCTATGATGAGGCATCTTCATGATTCTCTTGAGGGTGAGAAGAATAGAATGAGGTGATTGAGGTGAATGCTTTGATTGGTAGTGAAGCAACCACATGCTGGACAGAAGGGTATTCAGTCTGCTTATGATGTTTTTGTTTTGTCTGTATTCACACGTGACCATGCAGTTCTCTTGTTTTTGTCTGAATTTTTCACAATCACAGAATGGTCTCATGATGGTACTCTGAAAAATTGTTGATATTCATAAAAATAATAGAAGATTAGTACATTGTACCCCTTAAATGCATTAATGTATACATGATCTATGTGTTTATGATTTAATAAAAAAAAAAAAGAAAGAAGAATAGAAGCTTAGCTGTGAATGCCCAGGGCATTTGCTCCTCACCTACCCACACTGCCTGTGGCAGCATCTCCTTTGTGGCTCCAACTCCTGCTTGCCAATCCTGCCTTGGTTTCAACCTCCACTGGGCAACCCATTCTTTAAACGGTTCTTAAGAACAGGAGCTATGTTTTATTTAATCTAGGTATCCCGGAACAGAGCCTTTAGTCTTAAAGAGAAGACATTACTTCTCAAGATGGAGAAGCAAGAATCCAAAGTACTCAATTCTAATATGAAGGCAGTAGATGATCTAATACAAGGTGGAAGGTAGGGGAATGAGGGAGGGGGAGAAGGGAAGACGAAGGGGGATGGTGTTGCAGTGTACACCACACCTCTTGGGGGCGGGACACAATTATAAGAGGGACTTTACCTAACAAATGCAATCAGTGTAACCTAAGTCTTTGTACCCTCAGTGAATCCCAAACAATAACAATGAAAGAGTAGACTCCAATGTTACTATTATAGTATTGTTATATGTTATATATTATAGTATTATATAGCATATATGTTACATATCATATATTTTGTTTTATTTTATATTTATAGGAGAAAGTAAACTGAAGTCAGTATTTGCATTTTGTTTCCTTGACTGAATTGAGTAGATTAGGTGGAATGATGGTCAGCAAATTTCATGGGCTGAGATATTTCTTATTGGTGAAGTTATTTCTGAAAATGTTAAACATTAGCTAATCCTGAAACTATATGATTCTTGATATCAAATGTACATGTCTTCACAGGCATACCTTCAAAGCACAAATGAAGAAAGCTTGGAAGGTTTTGGACAATTTCATTTGCACACTGTACAATCAACTTCAGTGGTCCGCCTGGTGTGTATAAATCTATACTTTGCACATGCAAAGGGAAATGTCCACTTTCTTTAATGAAGACGCCTCTATACTTTTCATATTGGCAGGTGGCTCTTCTACTTTTTATATGCATCAGTGTCTCCATATTGTGATAGCTATGAATGAGGTTTCTCATTTTGAACTCAAAATTCTTTTCATGTGTTTGGAACTTCCTTTCTCTCTTTGTTTCCTTTCAAAAACATTGTCCACTTACTATGTGGCAATCTAGAAAAAATACACAAAGAGGACAGGCATTTCACAAAACTCCTAGGCAGGTGAATAGCCAGAGAAACATCAATAATGATGTCTTCATTATTGACAATTGAAAGTCCTCTGGATTGGTTTAGAATTTGTCTGTACTACCTACACTTATGACGAGCTTAGTTGGTTAGCCCCTGGTGGTAAGGAGGCCAAACTTGTGGCTTTGAGCCATTTTGAACTAGAAGGCAAGATCAAAAGATTAAGCTTCTTATTATAATGCCAAAGTTGATCAAAGGGCAAATGCTAGGCATGTGATGGGCACCAGAGTTGGAGGGTTGAGGGAGCTGGATTTTCAGTGCAAACCAATTACCACCTTTTTGAAAATTTCACTTACAAGTGGTCTGGTTACAAGGTTTAAGGGGTGTTAATAGCCCCAATTAGAGCGATAGTTATAAGGAAATGGAGCCACGGATCACTCACCCTGCAGCCTAGAAATGTAAGGTTAAAAAAAAGAAGAAACATGCACCTTTGTTTTATCTTCTTCCCTCACTCTGGCACATTAAATATTTAGGAAAGAAAATCATATTTGTTCCTATCTGTTTTAGATCTTAGTCTAGTCTCAAAAATTAAGCTGTTCATGTATTTAATTTATTTATCTAATAATTGTTTTTTTAAAGACAAGGTATCCCTCTTTCACCCAAACGAGGCTGCAGTGGTGATATCATAGCTTTCTGTCGCTTCAAATTTCTGGGTTCAAGCATCCTTGCCTCCACCTTCCAAGTAACTAGTACTGTGGATGTGTGCCACCACATCTGGCTAATTTTTCTAAGATTTTTTTAGACATAGGGACTCACTCTATTGTTCAGGCTGGTCTAAAACTCTTGGCCTCAAGTGATCCTCCTGCCTTGACTTTCCAAAGTCCTGAGACTACAGGCATGAGCTACCACACTTGGCCACTCTGTTCTTTTAGATAATGCTTATTGAAACTTAGAAAAAAGTCTTTACTCTTCATAGTTCTATGTCCTGTGGCCTTCTCCAAGACCCTGTCAAGAAGGCATCAAGGAAGCAAGTAGGAGATGTTGAGGCTGAGGCAATGCTGTGGCAGAGGGAGTGCAAGAGCCCTCCAGAGTGGTACTGATGGCCCTTCAGCCCTCTGGCCATGTGATGTCTCTTGTCAACCTGGCTGCTAGTTATCCTACTGGTGCTAGTGTCTGCCACATCCAATGCTGTAGTCTCTCTTACTCAGCCAGGGTGCCCACTCAGCTCTTTGCAGCCTTTGGACCCCCCGAATCTTTTATGTCTCATTTTCCATCCAGCCCCTTCACCAGGCACAGTTGTCCTAGCCTCTGCTTCAGGGCCACCTGGCCACTTCCCATGATAGGCACAGTGGCCTTCAGAGGAGGCAAGGAGCCCCTGAGTTCTAATAATACCATGGAGTCCATATTAGTCTGAAAGGGCTGAGCTGGAAGTTCTTTGGACTGACTCCCCTGTATTAAGCTTGCTTCTGTGTGCCTGCTGGCGGCTGCTTACAGAGACCTAATGAAGAATGAGAGAAAATAGTCACCTACCCATATCCTGGATCTTATTATTTCCCAGATCCTAAATGAGCAGATTTTCTCTTCCTTCTTCTTCATCTCTGTATCTCCTTTGTGTTCAACTCATCAACCTAGACAGCTAGGCATGTTAAGTGGGAGCTGAAAAATTTTAATAAGAAATTAACTCTACTAATAATTTGTTCTTGGGGAAAACAAGATTGATATTAGAGGTGATCAGTGTAAAAAATTATGGTTTGCAGACAATTAGAATATAATGCCTAACATTTGCAATTAAGCTTGTTTCCTATCAAAATCAATTGTTTATTAACTATGTACTGTGTGTTTCACACCAGGCTCTTTACATAACTCTTCTCTCATCTAATTCTTACAAGAATCTAGAGCGATATTATTCTTCCTACATTTTAGCTGAGAGAACTGAGGCAGAGAAGTTATCTGATCTGCTCAGAGTCACAAAACCAATAAGTAGAGAAGCTAGGACCATAGACAGATCTATCTCCTTCTTATGCTGAGATTCTCAGCCACAAAGATACACTGTTGATCATTCTATGTAATATTATCATATTTTTCAAAGGGGATCATACTATTCATAATATATAAGAGTATACTTGTTATTTGAAATAGGCATAACATAACATCTTTGCAGATGGTGACCTAGAATTTGTAAATATGTTCAGCTATGCTAAGGCAGTAATGAGTGTACAGAGGCAGTCATCAAGGGTGTGGGAACATTTTCAGGACATCTGGGGCCCATCAGCATCAAATCATTTAACAGAGTGCAAACAATTTAACACTGAGAGCCTCTCAATTATCTACTTGCAAATAAATAAATGATAAAGTATAAATCTTTACCCTGTAAGCAAGTGAGTACACTTCTGGGTTGCCTTCCCCAATTTGGCATCATTAGTCAGGGAATGTTCAAAAAATGCACACAAAATTTCACAGTCATCTGTGCAAAATATAAATTAGCTACATATGCATATGCCACAAATAAAGATACCACTAAAAAAATGCAATACCATAGTCAAGTAGTAGCGTGTTGTAGGGGACACGCCAGATTGAAGTGCTCTTACTATTGTTCTACGGACACTTATAACACAGACCTGACTCAGACCTGGTGCCCTAATTCTTTACATTTTCATGGACATCTAGTATCATAAACAGTGCTAGGATGCAGAAGCCAGGCAGCTCTTGTTTGGTTTTGCATTTGCTAACTGTGCATGTTTGGTGTTTTATAAGCATTGGTTTTTCCATCAAAAAGTGGGAATAATAATACCTACCATCTTGAAAGGAAATGTGTGAAAACAAAAGGGGGGACTTATGCATAAAGTGCCAGCATAGACTGATAATATATATTCATGGAATACAAGCTCTTTCTGCTGATCATTACTCTTTTCTCTAGGGCTTCATTGGTAGTATTTTCTTTGACAAAGATATTTATCCTGGAACACAAAGTTTACAATGACAGGAAGCATCAGGCTCATGATATGAGATTTCTTATACAAAGTTGGATAGGTACTTTTTGTTACAACCAGATTGCAATTTCCAAACTCCAGTTAATGAGGTTTTCACTATGTTAGTTCTCATTTTCCTGAACTTCACATTGATACCCTCCTAACTTCTTCTCCTGGGCTTCATCCGTTTCATCCTGCAGCTCCCCTTCTCTCCTTGGCAGGTATCACACTCTGAATACCTAGAAAGAGCCCCATTTGCTTATGTGCAAAACACAAGTTCTGAAAGAATTTTCCCTTTAACATATGTAAAAACATACACAAAACCCCAGAAGCATTAAAAATGTTAGTATTGGACCATTCTAGGTTTAATTTTTTAAGCATTAAAAAATGTTCGTATTGGATCATTCTAGGTTTAATTTTAATGAAGACTTAGTCTTGGTAGGCCAGATGCGTCAGGACCTTATTTATTTCTTCTAAGTTACCCAATTCACTGCTGCCTTTCTGTGGTATCAGTTGTGATGTCTCCTTTTTCATTTCCAATTTTATTGATTTGAGGTTTTTCTCTTTTTTCTTAGTCCACCTAACATTTTCTCAATTTTTTTTATCTTTTTAAGATACAGCGCTTGACTTTTTTTTTTTTCCTATTGGCGTTCCAGTGTCTATTTTGCTTGTTTCAACAGTAATTTGTATTATTTCCTTTCTTTTGCTAACTTCGGGCTTAATGTGTTTTTCTAGTTCCTTAAGATGTAAAGTTAGGCTGTTTCAGGGAAATGTTAATCAAAACTACAACAAGATATCATCTCAAATTTGTTAAGATGGCTATTATTAAAAAAAAAAAGATGACAAGGGTTGGCAAAGATGTGGAGAAATTTAAACCTTTTCACACTGTTGGTAGGAATGTAAAATGCTACAGCCACTACCAAAAAATCTAAAGTAGAACTGCCATAGGATCCAAATTTTTTTTTTTTTAAAAGCGGGTCTTGGTCTCTTGCCCAGGCTACAATTTGGTGCAGTTGTCATAACTCGCTGCAATCTCCAACTCCTGGTGTCCAGAGGTTCTCCCACTTTGGCTCCACAAAGTGCAGAGATTACAGGTGTGAGCCACTGGGCCCCGTTTATATCTTCATGGTATATTTGTCACATGTAATGAACCAACATTAGTTTTAACTAAAGTCAATACTTAATTCAGGTTTCTCCAGTTTTTCCTTGAAGTCCTTTTTCTCTTCCAGAATTCCATCCAAGATACCACACTACATTTAATGATCTTGTCTCCTTATGCTGATCTTGGTTGTGACAGTTCCTCAGCCTTCCCTTGCTGTTGATGGTGTTGACGGTTGGTTTTGAGGATTACAGCTTAGGTATTTTATAGAATGTCCCTCAGTGGGGACTTGTCTGAGTTCTTCTCATGATGATTAGACTGGGCATTGTGTTGGGGGGAGGAAGAGCATTGAGGTGAAGTGCAATTCTCATCATGTCATATCAAGGGTATAACTATATTATGGATTTGACCTTTTGCTATTGATATTAACCTTGATCACTTACTATGAGGTTGAGTTTGTTAGATTTCTCCACTGAAAATTTACTGTTCTTCTTCCTCCTTTCTCCATTTCCTTACTACCTCTTTTGGAAGAAAGTAAAGACGTGAAGCTCACACTTAAGGAGTATACTTAAGGTAGATTAATACTCCACCTCTCTAAGGGCAGAGTATCTGCATTAATTATTTGAAATTTCTCTGCAACATAGATTTATCTGTCTTTCATCTATCTATCTATCATCTATTCAATAACTTAGTTATGTTAGTATGGACTCATGGATTCATTTTATACTTTGGGATGTAAACTAATAATCTAATACTCTTTTTTTTTTTGCTCAAATTGTTTCTTCTTTAGTCATGGGAACTCTTCCAGTTGTTCCTGTATCCCCTTGCTATATCTTTATTTGGGGGAGTTTGTTCATTCAAGTACTTTCATACTTTTTGGTGTTACAAGATGCTCCAGACAAATTTTATGTATTTTCTAC
Organism: Galagoides demidoff; assembly: GCA_963574575.1. NCBI lineage: Eukaryota > Metazoa > Chordata > Mammalia > Primates > Galagidae > Galagoides > Galagoides demidoff. The sequence goes on along the minus strand of CAUYQV010191699.1, from coordinate 26,494 downwards.
TCCAGTCAGCTATTTTTTCAAAAAGTTCTGGTTCTTTTTCTTTCACAATTGTATCAGAAACCAGGATGTTTGTTGCTACTGGATGTCATTACTTCGAGGTAGGCCCTTTCATCTGAGAAAGTAAGGAAATATATTTGTATATATTAATCCATGTACATGCATGTCATTATAAATATTTCTCTATATCATCATCCATATCTATACTAAGCTAAACATAGATTTGCACTGTATATGTCTCTCATTCATTACTATCTGGAATATTCATCTTCGAATTGTCCTATTCCACTTCAGTGGAGTTTTCTTTTAATAGAAATTTCCTGATTTGTCCCCTCACCCCTGTGACGTTGCTATCCATATGGTAGGCAGCCAATATAATATTATTATTGGTTGAAACAGTTATATTTGGGATTAATTAAAAGTAAGAAAAATAAAATACATTTTATCTTCATTTATTCCTTCCTTCGTATTTTCCCTCCATTTATACAGATCCAAATTTCTGACTTATGTAGTTTTTGATTAAATAAAATCTTTCAACATTTCTTACAAAGAAGTACTGCCAGGAATTAAGTCTCTCAATTTTAATTTGTCTAAGAAATTATTTCCATTTCAGTTTTGAAGGCTAATTTTTCTAGATATAGAATTCAGTGTTGAAAAGTATTTTCCTTCTTAATATTAAACATGGTATCTTACTCCATTCTCTTCGTGTTTGCATAATTTCTGACAATGGGCCCATAATCGTACTTATAATTGTTAACCTTTTGGTATCTCTTTTTCCTTATCTTCTTTCAAAATATTGCAAGATGTCTTTTGTTTTATGCAGTTTGAATGTAATAAGATAAGTACATTATTGCTTTTCTCTTTTGTCATTTTTATTTTTATTCTGGGTAGTCTCTGAGCTTCCTGGATCTGTGGCTTGGTGTCTGTCATTTATTTTGAAAAGCTATATTACCGCCACTGTTCTTTCTTCTCTTTCTGGTATTTCAATTGCGCTTATGTAACACCTTTTGAAATTACCCCATGATTCCTGAATGTTCTATTTTGTTTTGTTTGTAATTCCTATTTTTTGTTTGCCTTTTGGTTTGAGAAGTTTTTATTGCCCTATTTTCAAGTTTACTGATTATTTATCTCAGTTATGTTAAGTCTACTGATGAGCCCACCAAAGGCATTATTCATTCCTATTATAATATTTTTTATTTCTATTTTTCCTTTATGTTCTTCACGTTTTCCACCTGTATGCTTGCATCATCCAGCTGTTCCTGCATGTTTACTTTTTCCATTAGTGCCCTTACCATATTACTTGTAATCATTGTGTATCCCTTCTCAACTTCTGGTTTCCCTGAACTCTTCTCCTTAAAGAGAGTCTTTTATTTGGCATCACTCCCAACAGTAATTCACATTTGCTATTCTGGAGAGTTCTTTTGCTCCAGTTCCTTGTTGGCACTTGGCATTATCTGAGTTATTAATTTAGCCATTCCATTGGGTGAAAAGTGATACCTGTTCATTGCCTTAATTTATATTTCTCAGATGACTAATGAGTGTGGCTATCTCTTGATCTCTTAGTCACATGGATTTCCTTTTGTGCACTGCTTGCCCATTTCATATGCCATTTTTTTTTGTGTGTGTGTGTGTGTGTTCCCTTTTAGTGGTTTTTAAATATCCCCACAAACCATTGTATACTTTTCCCTCTCGAAGATGAAGCTTAGGTCTCAAGTGTGGGCTGGGCTAGACTTCTAAAGGGTGAATATGGCGGAAGTAATGATGCATCACTCAGTTGTCACTAGTTGGATCAGAATTATTCTGTTCATATGACTGTATCTTATTTTATGTCATAAAGTCTAATGCAAGGGGTCTCCAGGACTTCTTCAAAATTAGCCTGAATGTTTGAGATTCTCATTCTTCCATATTTATTTTACCATCAGTTTGTTGACTCTTCCACTGACACAAGCTTAAAATTGGATTTTCAAAAATGAAAATTCCATCAGACTCATAAAGAAATAGAAATTTATTTGAACTGTTCAGATCCTTTTTATTTCCTGACAAATGCAACATTTGAAGAATATGTCACTATTACTTATAGTACTTTTGATTCTCAACTCATAGGTATGACCTGTCTGTTCCCCTTCCCATGGGTTTATAATACTGAACCAGCATGAGTAGAGACATTAGAATGAGTGATTGACACTTAGAACCAATCTCATCCATAAATTTCCAAACAGCTGTTTCAATAAACAAGGGAAATTCATAATTTTTTAATGAACTTCCCTAAAGTAACTGTATGAGAAAAACTGTTCATGAAAATTCTTAGTTTTAATGTACAAAAGTCTCAATTCATTATGTTCTGTTAGAATTGAACAAAAAAGTAGAAGTTTTAAGAATATGTTTAGTATTGAATAGAAATATGATAAGAGCCTGTATTCATTCTATTCAGAGGACACTTGGTAATGTCTCAGAGAAAGTCTGTAACCCATATCATTGTATAGTAGCATTAGAGTGATTATTCGTCCTGTGTGGTGATTTTTCCTAGAAACTGTCCAGATTGTTGTTTATTATAGATAATTTGAAAAATTTTAAAATTACATAGAGCTCTACTTTCAGCTTGTTTACTACGCATAGGAGAGAACAAATTTAAAGTAATTAAGATGCTATATGAAGCCTCACCTGAAGTGAGTTATTTTCATACTTTCCAGCTACAGAAACAAACAATTCCTTTTTTCGTTTGAGCCAGTTGGAGTTTTATGCAATTGGCAACTTTAGGAGTATTAATTAATGCTACGTAATACAAAGCTCATGTTCTTTTAATATTTTAATGGTAGGCCCTCCAAAATTGTCTGGATTGGTTGTGACTGACAGAAGGGGAATTTCATTTGAAGTGCTTATAAACACATCTTGAGTGTTCCAGAGAGCACCAAGTAGTAATAGGAAAATGGTCTTTAGCCTGTGGCTGACATGCAGTATTAAGAATAACCCATGCAGAGAAACTAATAGATTATTGGAAAATCAGTGCATATAGCTGTACAAGAAAACCTAGTAAGGAAATTATTGCTCCAAAATTTTCAGAAGTAATAGAGATATTTTGCTCCAGTATATGTAGGAGTATAGAACACCGTACAAACATTTTATTGCAATTCTTTTTATGATTACTATTTAAAATGCAGTGCAAGAAATCTCCCAGTAGCTGATAATGGTTTAAGATAAAATGTTCTTTGTAAAGCAATTTCCACTATTTTCCATCTACATCAATTTAATGTATTCAGTTGTTTAAAACAGCTATTTTTATATTCAGTTAAATGCAATATTACAGTTCATATCATTTTCTTTTCACAGGAAAATAAGTCTGTGAATCTGAATCTAAAAATTCAAAGAGAAAGAACGTAAATGTAGTATTTTTACTTGCTAAAAATGTGGAATAAAAAAATCAGTTAAATGATTTCACTGGTCAACTAATTGTTTCTGCAGATGAACCAATTACACGATGAAATTGGTCAATTTAATTAAAATATTTATCTAGATTTTTAAAATAGAAATGTTTCTCTTGTCAACCTATCTTACTTATTCATCAAGACACAGCAAACTAAAGGATGGCATCATTTGGGAGACCTTGGACTTGATTCTCTTACCACTTCATTCCCAGTTTCTCAAAGGTCCCAATAGTATCTTGTGTTTATCTTTATTATATCTATTATCATGACAACAGTTAGCCCTTGAGTCCCAGTTAGGTCACAGGCACAGCTCTTGACGCACTCTATCTCACCTAAACTTCAACAAGTCTATGAGACAGTTCTGTTGTTGGTGGTGGTGGCCTTTTATTTTTTTGTTTAACTAATGAAGAAACTGAGACTCCCCAATTAGTTTACCCACAGTAAATATGTTAATAAATAGCAAAGACAGAGAAAGTATGATCCAAGAGACAAGAAGAGGCCCAGGAAGAGGGTTTGGTCTCAGACAAAGGAAAAGAGAATGCCAAGGAGAAGAGGAAATCAAGTCAAGAAAACTAGGAACTAAAACAGAGCAATAAGTAATAACTCACAGTTTTAGTCTGCTCTTGGTGACAGAATCTAAATTGTATTATAAAAATGTGATGTATAAGGAAATAGTCAAAATTCAAATCTAGAACTGTTTGATTTAAAATTCACAGTTTCCCCCCCTTCACACACCTATAATTCTCAAATATCAATAGGCATAAGAAGCATCTAAAGAAATTATTTTCAGTGCAGATTCCTAAATCTCCTACAGAAAATCTCTGGAGTGAGGTCTTAACATTTTTAAGGAGCATAACCTTGGTGATTCTGATGAAGTTGCCATGGACCGTACTTTTAGAGACACTGCAGATGGCTCTTGTCAGTCATCCCAGCATTTTGGAAAGCTAAAGTAGGAGGAACGCTGGAGGGTTGAAGTTCAAGACTAGCCTGAGGAACAGACTGAAACCTCATCTCTACAAAAAATTAAAAAAAAATTAATGGGGCATAGTGGTACACACCTACAGTCCCAACTCATTGGGAAAAGAAGCCAGGAGGATTGCTTGGGCCCAGGAGTTTCAAGTTGCAGTGAGCTGTGATGATGTCACTGCACTCTAGCCCAGGTCACAGAGAATTACTGTCTCAAGGAAAAATAAACAAACAAATAAATAAGAAATACTATATTCTCCTGATAACTCTCATAGGGAGCTCCTTGAAAGGCAAAGATCTCATGGGTGTTTGGAAATAAGTTTTCTGAAATTAGAAATAAGTGCACTGCTTGATTAACAGGGGGAATTTAGTTTTACAGAGCTAAGCTACACCATGGTTTGAAGCAAATAATTTATTATAATTTGAAAATATTCATCTATGTGGCTACAGTCACAATTCCATAAACTTAGGCACCCCGTTGAGTTTTGAACTGGTACAATGATTCTGAATAATGCCCTTTTGAATTCCCCAGTAAAGTCCTGAAAAGGTGCTCAGTAGTCTGGATCTCGGTCCTATGAATGATATATTTCAACCTATAACTATTTTAGTTGACTGTTAGAACCATTCATTTGCTAGGGCTTAACCTTTCTTAAAGTAAACTGGCTTATTTCTACTCATGTAATCTTTTTTCTAGCTCTCATAAATTTTTTATTACAAAAAGAAATGTATTCTTATATGCTTACATGCTTGTTATAGAAAGCTTTAAAATTTTAGATAAGAAGTAGGCAAATAAATGTTTCTAATTATTCCAGAACAGACACCATGTTAGTACATGTATAACCTCCTTTCAGGCAATATTTAGAATTATCTGCGCACACTTAGAAAAAGTATTCCAAGTATTATTATATGTGATGCTTTTTAATGTCTCTGAATTTGATTTTAAGTCAATCATTTTTATACTGTCAGTTTTATTCAAAACTACATTTTTAACTGGCTATATAGTTTTAAAATGGATATATGGAATACAATTTTTAATTGCTCATGTATTTGGGGAGCATTAGGATATTTTCAATTGTTGGCCATGTGGATAATTTGGAGTTTTACGATGTACATGCCCAGTGCATGCTGTATCTGCAATATTCCTAGTACCATCATCAAGCTTTGGATTTTATTAAAAATTTGGCGACCTTGACAGTGAGAAATAACTTTAACTAATGTTTTGCCTTGGTTACAAGGAACCCAAATTATTTATTGTAAGTTTATTATTTGTTCATTTTTTTTTTATTGAAGAAATTCTTCTTGTGTCCCCTTTCTGGGTGGAACTATTAATTTCTCAGCAAGATAAAAAAAAATGACTCTTCCATCTCTGTTGAAGATTCAACATTACTTCTTGATTTCAGCATTTCTAAAAGTGATCTTCTGAGCGCTACTGCTCCTCTGGCATCAGAGCTGGCCCGGAGTTATGACCAGGCGGCCGTGAGATAAGCGAAGTAAATGAGATAAAGAAAGGAAAGTGCTTCTCAGTATCTGGCGTAGAGTAAGCCTCCAACAAATGGTAAAAATGATTATTATTTCATTAGGCAAATGCAATCCTTGAAGTAACTCATAATTAAAATAATCATGCAAATAAAACTTTACAGACAGGAAAGTATAAGCATATCTTGATGTCTCTTGTATAGCTAATATTAAATAGATACCCCTTGATGTCTAGAAAGCTCCAGGTAACTATGTTGTAATTATCACTATGATTAAAATATAACCTGTTCAGTAAACTATTGATCATTGAAGAAGGTGCTGTTGTTGTTCCACTTTGAAGTGGAAAAAAACAAGGGAAAAATAATTCAAAAACTAAGCAAGATCACCTACATAGCAATTACCCTGGGTAGCAACAATGAAAAAAAAAAGAAAGAAAGAAAATAAAAGAAGTAGAATGGAATGAAAGAAAATGTTAGGAAGCAGTGGCAGAGCCAGGCTTCCCTGTAAGGGTTGGTGTGACATGGAGTTCCAGCTCCTGGCACGTGGAGAGATGACTGAAAGTCTCTGCAGAAGAGATGAGCCCATCAGTGTGATAATGGGGGAAGGAGTTCTAAACCTAATTTTTGTTTGAGATAGAGTGCTACCTTGAGAATCCTATGGAAAGCCCAGACCTCCTCCTTCAGAATGTCTGAGTCTCCTTTGCTCTCACTGTGGTAAAATAGACCATCAGAGCTACGTGTAATGTGAGGCACAATTTATGTTTCCAACCTTCTGTCCAAAGACATTTTTTATTTCCATTTGCTTTTCTTCATTATGTTATTATGAATGTGCGATGCAATTTCAGACATGTTTCTTGATGCTCATTTGCAAACGTTTCTTGTGGGATGTAACTAGCAGTGGAAATTGCTAGGTGCTTAGATTATGAAATATTTACGTGAACAAGGTATAGTTTCACATTGTTTGTATACGTCTAATGCATAATTCATACCAACAATATATAACTAAATGTATGCTAACAGACAGAATGAATTAGAAGGCATCGTTCACGTCTCTTCCTCCTCCCTATTCTTTAGAATGATACGCACATGGCCAGGTGTGGTGGCTCTCACCCCTGTAATCCCAACCCTCTGCGAAGCCGAGGCCGGTGGATTGGTTGTGTTTGGGAGTTGGAGACCAGCCTGTGCAAGGTGGAGACTCATCTCTACTAAAAATAGAAAAATTTGCAGGACATCATGGCGTAGGCCTGTAGTCCCAGCTATTCTGAAGGCTGAGGCAAGAAGATGGCTTGGACCTAGGAGTTTGAGGTTGCTGTGAACTGTGATGGCTTATTTCTACCTGTTTTTCTTTCCAGCCTAGGGGAACAGAGTGTATGGAAGAGTCATTTTTTTTTTTCATCTTGCTGAGAAATTAATATCAGGTTTATTTCTACCAGTTTTTCTTTCCAGCCTAGGGGAACAGAGTGAGATTCTCAAGAAATAAAAAAAAAAAAAAAAAAGAATGATATGTACAAATCAAACCATCTATACTCTTTTAAATGCATGGCATGTATACTCTTTGGAACTGGTGTTTATTTAAACTTTTAAATTACCAATTAGGTATTCTTTATTTTATAATTATAAGAATTAACCCAATTGTTTTACTTTTTGAGTCAGTTTTAGCAAATTATATTTTTCCAGGAATTCTTTTATTTTGTCCTGTGAAGTTATTTGTTAACCAAAGCAATTTCCTCTTAATGCTTTGTCTCAGTTACAATTCTATTATGCCATTTTGTCTTTTTATTATTATTTAATTCTGTCCTTTAAAATTTTGACCAATCTTGCTAAGAAATTTCTCAGTTTCATTAGTCTTGAAACACACTGTCAAATTCTGGCAATGTCTCCATTACGTTTTTGTCTTCCATCACTTCAATTCTTGTTATTTATTAATTTTGTTTTTCCATTAACTTTGCCTATTTTTCTTTTTCTAACTGTCAAAGTCAGTGCCTGGCTTGTTAATTTTCAGCCTTTCCTCATTTTCAATAAAAGTATTTAAGGTTGTAGCTTTCTTCTAAATATCACTCCTTTGAAATAATCTAATAGATTTAAGTTGCTTAAATCCTCTAGACTTTCACTCTAGCCTGGGGCAACAGAGTAAGATTTAAAATTTAAAAATTAAAACGTATTATCAATTCCTCCTTGTGGTTATGTCAAATTTTGCTTTATGGATTTTGAAACTGTGTTAATAGGTACATGTGATTAGAATTATTATATGCATCTAGTAAGCTAAAATATTATCAACATATATAGAAGTACTATTTTACACTAAAGAAAATTGCGTGCTGTTAGAAATAACTATGTCATCTTTTAAAATATTATTTTTCTAGTGTCTTTTATTCATTTAAACTTCTAATTTTCCTTATGTTTTAAGTGTGAATCTTGTAGCCTCCAATTGGCTAATACATATAGGTTTATTTCTACCAGTTTTCTTTGTGCCTTTTTTTTTCTTTTTTTTGCAGTTTTTGGCTGGGGCTGGGTTTGAACCCACAACCTCCAGCATATGGGGCCAGTGCCCTACTCCTTTGAGCCATAGGCGCTGTCCTTTTCTTTGTGCTTTTTTCCTTGTTTTATGTTTTTTTTTCTTTTTCTTTATCATCTTGTCATTGTTGGAGGGATGTTTTCTCTTTTGATTTTATCCAGTCCTATGAAAATTACAGAAATTGTATACTCTATTTTTGTTTTTTATTGGGTTCCTCCATAAAAGTCTAAGTTCGATCAATGTATTTGTTTTTTAGCATGAGTTATCTCAGATCTAGTTATAACATGCAGACAGTACCTATCCTGTTTTTAGCCACTGGGTGGTGGGTGCTATTCTAATGATCTCATTCAACACTCACAAAACCCTATGAGATAAGCATTATTCCTACCTCTATTTTACAGAAGAGGAAAATATAGGCCATGATGTTTAAGTTGACCAATGACACATAATTTTTGATGTTTTGATATTTATAGTGTATTTTTTAATTGGGTTGTTAGTCTCTATCTCTGAATAATAATCCTGTGCATCAACAATGAAAAAAAGAAAAGAAGTAGAATGGAATGAAAGAAAACGTACAAGTTAGAGAGGAAGAAATAAAATGTCAGATATCACGATTGTATATAAAAAAGGATTATGTACATAAAAAGTAGAATTAATTTTTTTTTTCAGTTTTTGGCAGGGGCAGGATTTGAACCCACCACCTCCAGTATATGGGTATATGGAGCCAGTGCCCTACTCCTTTGAGCCACAGGCGCCACCAGAATTAATTTTTTTGATAATTTTCTGCATAATTCTTTTTAAAACAATTTTTTATTACATCATAAACACATAGATCATGTATACATTAATGCATTTATGGGGTACAATGTGCTGATTTCATGTACAATTAGGGACGCTTACATCCCACTGGGTTCTATGAAAAAGTATATAAAAATCAATAAACTTCTAACTAGATTAACTAGAAAAAAAAGTAGAATTAATAAGGGATTTAGCAATGTCCCTGGGTAGGCAAAATTTGATTGTATTCACTATACTAGTAACAAAAACTTAAAAAATAAATTTTCATAAGAGATATTATTTAGAATCACATTGTAAATGACACATACCTAGGAATTAACCACAGGAAAAATGTGCAAGATCTTCACATAGAAAATTGTAAATATCAGCATGAGAAAAACATTAAAAACCTAAATGGAGAGATATTCTATGTTCATTTAATATAAAAGTGTCACTTCTCAAATTTCTCTAATGATTCAATGTTATGCTAATAAAAATTCTGGCAGAAATAAGAAATAAGACAAATATCTATATTGGTGTTTAAGCTCAAATATGTAAGGACAAAAATTACGCTGTTAACTATTATACTAGACAGCCTCTGCTTATTGTTCAATATTCAGGTCCATGTGTGTGTGCGTTTATGTTTAAACCCCTCCAAATCAGATGTTTATTATTGGCCTACTCAAGTTTAATTTTACTACACCCAAGTTTATTATCATTTGTTTGGTCAAGTTCCTTTCTGTAACTAGGACATTCTTCCTGGGATCATTTTTCTTCTTATTGCAGAACATTCTTTCTAGTGGCAGTTTGTTGGTTAAGATGAGAAAATCTATCTGCACGTGTCTTGATTTTATCCTCAGTAAATTGAAAGTTATTTTCTCTTGGCACTTAGAGGATAATATTCCCCAGTTCTCTACTTCTCTCTCCACCACTTCTTTGATATTAATATTGTTCCTTTCACATAATTTGCCTTTTTCTCTGCTTATGTTCTTTTTATTAATTTATATTTTGACCATTATGCGTATGAGATTTTTATTAAAGTCTAGGATTTCTTTGCTTCCTCAATTAGTGGTTTCTGTGTTTAATTCATTCTAGATTCTTCTCCTGCTGCCCTGTTCCCCTATCCCCTCCGTTACTTCCTCTGGGAAATTAGATGAATTTCCTCAGTCTTCCTTCCTGTTTCTTTGGGTTGCTTTCATCGTACCCTTGCTTTTGCTTCTGGGCACAGTTTTGTGTAATTTCTTCACATTTACTTTTCTTTTTTTTTTTGTTGTTGTTGTTGCAGTTTTTGGCTGGGGCCAGGTTTATGAACCCGCCACCTCCGGTATATGGGGCCAAGGCCCTACTCCTTGAGCCACAGGCACCACCCTCACTGATTTACTTTTCCATGATGTCTATTCTGTGTTTTTAATACATCATCTGATCACCTGAGATTTTAATTTCAATGTTGATATTTTCCATTTTTAGAAGTTATGTTTCATTTTCCCCCATCAAGTTTATTTGTTCATTTTGATAGTCTCTTGCAACTTACTTATGTTTTTGATTCATTATTTATATCCCAAAACAAATTATAGTATTATTATTTTACTTTTCCCAAATACTGTATGATACTAATAGCCTTTGTTGACTTTAATAAAATTTCTTAACTGTGATTATTCAAGTTGTAAAATTAATATGGATTAAAGCTTTAAAACTACAAATAGGCTTAGTTAAGGCAATGATTTCTCAAGGAGATATTTTTTTCCCCCTTTTCACTCAGAACCAATGCTCAGAACTAGAAACATTTTTTTTTTTTTTTTGAGACGGAGCCTAAAGCTATTCCCCTGGGTAGAGTGCCGTGGCATCACAACTCACAGCAACCTCCAACTCCTGGGCTCAAGTGAGTCTCCTGCCTCCGCCTCCCAAGTAACTGGGACCACAGGTGCCCACTGGAATGCCTGGCTATTTTTTTTGGGGGGGGCGTTGCAGCCGTTATTGTTGTTTGGGGGCCTGGGCTGGATTCCAACCCACCTTAGGTGTATGTGGCTGGCACCTTTAGCCTCTTGAGCCAAGCCTAGAAACATTCGTGATGCTTCACTGTGAGAAGAAATGTTCCTTCATCTGCCCATTTATCCTTTCCCTATAGGTGTGGCCCTCCCAGAGTCCCGGCTTTGCATGAGATAAACCTCTAATATAGCTTTTAACCCTGTGAAGTTCTGTCTTCTGCCACCTCTGAATATATAACCATTAAAACTGTGGTTTGGACTTCTTAACTGCAGTATGTACACAAATCACATGGGTATATAACTAAAGGACAGATTCTCAATAAACAGGTCTGGGGTGGTGCTGCCCACAATGGCACACTTCCAGCAAGTCAGAGGATGATGCCAGTGCTGCTTGTGTGATAACCAATATTACGTAGAAGACTCGGCTCATCTGGGACTACACACCTGGGGCATTCCGCACCTGCTGTGCTGGCCCATCTCCACTAGTATCTCCTCTCAATGTGTTGCTTGCCCCAGAAGATTTCACTTAATTTTCTACAATTTCATATATTCATGTATAAGGATATTATTTTATTCACCAGGTTTCTCTGCCTTGTAGTATGCAGGTTTTGGTCTATTCTGTTGTGGGGAACAAATCCTTCTCCAAGAAGAGGAAGGATTCTTACAATCTTGGTCTTCATGCTTAAACTAATCCCATTCAGTATTATTTGCACACCATAAAATAAGTTGTACTAATGGAGATTTAGTCAGACAATTTCATGGAATAAAAACTTAACTATTTTTATAGATTGAATTTGGCCATTTTAAATGACTTATGAATTAGCTTTAACGATGCATGCAACACAGAAAAAATGAGGAAATGAAATAGAGACAGTGAAATTTTACATAATTAATGTAAATAATAGATAAAAAATCGATCGATCTCCTACAAACATGGTAGAAACCCATGATGTGGATATTTTTCTAAAACAGGGTTATATTAGAGGAGACTTATTGTACTTTTGGTAAATGCATTTAAAAACATATTTTGAAACTCCTTTTATGTATTTTTAAAAATCTGAATTATAGGCTCAGCACCTGTGGCTCAAGTAGCTAAGGCACCAGCCACATACACCTAAGGTGGCGGGTTTGAATCCCCAGCCCGGGCCCGCCAAACAACAATGATAGCAGCAACCACAAAATGGCCAGGCTTTGTGGTGGGCGCCTGTGGTCCCAGCTACTTGGGAGGCTGAGGCAGGAGACTTGCTTGAGCCCAGGAGTTGGAGGTTGCTGTGAGCTGTGAGGCCATGACACCCTACCCAGGGTGACAGCTTGAGGCTCTGTCTCCAAAAAAAAAAAAAAAAATCTGAATTATAATTTTAACTTTGCAATTTCTGGATTGATATTTGTCTAAATATTTAGATGACTTAAAATATTTTCTAATATTTCCTTCTTTGATACTTTATAGCTTTGATTAGGCGTTTGATGATACAAAATAATTGGTTTCTGGTGGTTGCATGTCAGAAAGGTGATTTCTGTTAAAAACTTGCTCCCTGATTATTAAAGTCCCACTGAAGTGACTATATTTTAAATAATAAAAGGTTATTAAAAACCATGACTATTTTGTTTCACTGCCTTTTGAAGCCACCAACCTCTTAAAGATTATCTCAATCAAAATACCAAAAACTACTCAAATCAACAGTGAAAAATTTGACATAGCTAGTGGTGTTTGGATCTTAAAAAAGTTCAAGATCAGGCTCCGCGCTGGTAGCACAGTGGTTACCATGCCAGCCACAGACACCAAAGTTGGTGGGCTCAAACCTGGCCTGAGCCAGCTAAACAACGACTACTATAATAAAAAATAGCCAGGCGTTGTGGCAGGTGCCTGTAGTCCCAGCTACTTGGGAGGCTGAGGCAAGAGAATTGCCTAAGCCCAAGAGTTTGAGGTTGCTGTGAGTTGTGATGCCATGGCACTCTACCAAGGGTGACAAAGTGAGACTGTCTCAAAAAAACAAATAAACAACCAAAAAAGAAATTTCAAGATCAAACAAATGAGTGCTAAAACCTTGAATATGGATATCATTCATGAAGTCACATAAGAACATCTTTTTATTTGTTTAAAGTAAAACAGTATGTTCATATATGCAAGTTGTAAAGCATATGTTAAAGAAGTACATGCCAACAAAAATAGATTTTAAAAATTAAAAAGAATGTATACTTTTCCTGCAAAAAAATAATGGTGCCCCATGTATAGAAAAGAAATATCTGTACTGGAAATACAAAAAAGGAAGAAACTCAGATAAACATAGGCTGTCTCAACTAAGATGTACAAATAAAATAATCAAAGTGTGGATACAGAGAGAAGGGAATACTTCTACACTAATGGTGGGAATGCAAGCTAATACTACCTTTTTGGAAAGAAGTTTGGAGAATACTCAAGGAACTAAAAGTGGACCTACCATTTGATCCTATAATGCCTCTATTAGGTATTTACCTGGATGATCAAAAATCTTTTTACAGGGCAGCACCTGTGGCTCAAAGGAGTAGGCCGCTGGCCCCATATGCCAGAGGTGGTGGGTTCAAACCCAGCCCCAGCCAGAAACTGCAAAAAAAAAAAAAAATCATTTCACAACAAGGATATTTGCACCAGAATTTTTATTGCAGCCAAATTCATAATTGCAAGTCAGCATTTATGGAAGCAGCCCAAGTGCCCATCAACCCAGGAATGGATTAACAAATTGTTGTATATGTACACTATAGAATACTATGCAGCCATAAAAAGATGGAGACTTCACATCTTTCATGTTTACCTGGATGGAGCTGGAATATATTATTTTTATTAAAGTATCTCATGAATGGAAATAAAAAGTATCCAATGTATTCAATATTACTATGAAATCAGTATATAATCACCTACACATCTTTAGGAATGGTAAAACATAACTATAGTCTGGAAAGAAGGAAGGAGGAGGAAGGAGAAAGGAGGGGAGGAGGGAGAGTATTTGGGGGAATCTAACCTAATGTACACAATGCAATGTTACATTTCTAAACTATTAAGAGTTGACTATGAATGTTTTTACCACAACAAATAAGTAAGCAAGGAGACGGTTATGTCAATCAGTTAGATGTAAGCATTCCACATTGTATATCAAATCAGCATATTGTACCCCATGAATGCATTAATGTACACAGTTATTATTTTAAAAAGAATTAGGAAAAACAAAGACATGAATAAGAATGAGTTTTTGTAGAAAAATTAACTGAATTAGACCATTTATCCAAATATATCAAAGCAAAAGACAAGACTAGCAAAAGGCAAAATACATGCCACTGATGAGTAAACAGGGGCATGAAATAAATAGTTGCCCTTTCTGGTTAATATTCTCAAAGAAGCGAGAAATAATGTGGTTCACTGAGAATTACACGGACCCTACAACAAGAGTCACTGATAAAAGACATGTTAGAGAAATATGAAGACAGCTTCAAATGTGCAGATTCCCCAAACAGGAAGGGAACTGAATCTGAACACGTGAGAAAACACTTACCTTCCTTTTCACCGAACCCCTTAAGATATGCTGAAGAATAAGACCAGTCTGAGAAGAATTAAAAGCAAAGCCAAAACAGAACACAGGAATTTCCCTCTGAACTGAGACAAGGGTCTTGGCTCTCCCTTATTATAAGTCTGTTAAGAAGTGAATGTTACGAGGCTACACCTCATAAATGCTCAAATTCCTTAAAAGTAATAAAAATGGCATATTGTCCATCAATTCGTAACATTCTTGACGATTGCCTCTCCCTGGGATAATAGTAAAGTTAGAGTTGGAACAGAAGCGGATTTTCCAAGTCAGTGGTTCAGTGAAAGGAAAGGCAACCAAACAAGGTCTGTTTTGTGAAATAGGAAGATCATTTATTCTGTCCAGCCTGTGTTTATGCCCATCTGGGGGCCTCAGTCACAAAAAGAACACCTATGGTCCTTTTCAAAGGACAGAACATCAAATCACATTTCTCTCAGTCATTATCTGATCAAAATGGCTTACACTTCACTCTGTGTTTTTGGCTGTTTGATAAGTAAAGGAGGTGGCGCTTTATCACAGAGAACGAGGAGGCCAGGAATAATGCATTAAAAGACTTTTACCCAGCTTACATTCTAAATATCTCAGATAATAAAATTCAAAACAATAAGCTATTAATAACCCATGTTCACATAACCTTATAAATAAGGCAGTGTACTTTGAGAATCTTAAATCACTAATGTTTTTTATGTCTGTGTTTTTCTCCCCGTCTACGAACAGGTCTGCACTAGTCTGCATTAATTAAATTTAAGTAGGATTTCTGAGCTGGGATCATCATTAGTCTGTGGCCCTGATTTAAATCTGCAGTAAAACATTTCTCCATTAAGTCTTGTGCTTTTGTGTCATATTTCATACACTAGTTGTCTCTTAATTAAATTCATGATGGTCCACCAACACAGACTATTAAAATAAGTATACTTTGCACTTGACATATTTATGAGACAGAGTCATAAGACTATAGACTGATACTTGAACTACTCACTGAGAAATGCTAATAAGATTATGATGAAGGTAAGATTAGAACATTCCTCTCCTCGCTCCTCTCTCTTCTTTCTAGAGATTTATTTTTATAACTGCGGTTCACTTCTATCTCAGCTTCTGACTTTTTCTCCAGACCATCTGAAAGCTCTTCCATTGTGGAATAACTGCAAATTAACGGTCAATGGAAATCTCCAGACTGTTCATTTATATAACATGAAGTTAATATAAACACAGAGATATCCGTATTTTCCCCTGAGTTGTGCTTTATTCACTGATGCAACTATACACATCCATCTAGATGGATGTTTGCAAAGCCTTTAGGTGGTCGGAGTGAAAAAAAAATTTACAAGGACTGAAAAGAGAAAATAGTCCCACGTGAGGAAGTAGTTCATTTTTCGGAAGGAAGTTGACATAGGTCAACCTCAGACAGGCGGAATTTTCAGTTTGCTCAGCACGAAGAGCCAAGCTGTCTTCCTGGGTGAATGTTCAGAGCACCCACCGCAGCACGTGCTGAACGAGGTTCCAGTTCTCGTTGTTTGCCTTCAGTGGTCGGATGCACAGACTTGGCTTTTGTTTCATTCCTCTTAGAAACATTGTGTTTGTTTATTTGCAGGGTCAGGGATAGCGGCTCTAAGGGGGAGCAGTGTGCTTAAAGGATCAGGAAGTTTCAATGGAGTGAAAGCTGTGTCAGAGCAGAGACTATGGGCAAACACAACAGGTAGACGCTTCATCAAGCCATCTGACACAAACAGGCATTATCTAATACAAGCAGAGGGAGGAGTTCACAGCCTTTCAATCCCTTATCTGCTGCTTCTTAGTTCAGTAGGTGATCTGCGACTTTTAAAAATAGTACCCTGCAAGCCATCATACGCAGCTCCGTTTTTTTCAGCAGAAGTTTTTAAAGGACTGCAACGTGAGAGATTAACTCAAAATGAAATATAGTTTTATTACGGCTTTGGTCTGTGATGAACAATGCAAGTGTAAAATAAATTCTAATGTCTCGTCAAGAATTGCAGCCACAGTCAGGCAGCCCCACGAAACACATTACATCTCATAAAATCACCCTCACGTACTCCTGACACTAGTAGTAATTAAAATAACTTGTTTCAAAAAAATTGGTCCTATACATGAATACTTATTGGCAATTATTTCTTAGTTCTTCAAACCAAAGATAACATAATTTGATTCTCACACAATTTTCTTGCAAATGCAGTTCATATTGGGTTTTATATGCAGCTTAAGACTGTTAATTGCCATTTTGAGCCTCGCAGTAAAATAGGGTTCAAGATGTCGCTTTTCTCAAGCATAGAGAAATGTTTGAGAAATGCTTGTCTTAGTCTAATGAACTGTGAATAATTTACATCCGGAGTCCTATTTTTCAGTATAAGTGGTTCTGACTTTTCTTGAAGCTTGTGCAGCCTAATCAACTTGTTACATTCATCTGATTAAAAAAAAAAACACAACAAAAAACGACGGACGTGTAGGAGGATGAATCCAAGCAGGGCCTCTCCAAGATGGCTTTGGAGTTGGGTTGATCATCTTCTGGCCACCCCTTTCTCTGCATTGATTTTTCCTGTGCCGTTCTGGACAACATAGCGTAAACTAAGGATTTTATTGTCCGTGTTTTCAAGAAAATATGATCTGACTTAAAATATTTTCAAAATCCCCTACCTCCTGGCAGGCATACTCGATAACTTTCTGAATTTACAGAGACCTAGCCGTTCTGTCAGGAAGAAAAAGGAGCTGTTTCAGGGTGTGAACATGTTTTATTTCTGAAAGAGTCGCAAAGAGGAGATGTGATTCCAGCTAGCTCGGAGCACGGGTGCTTAACAGAACCAAAGAGATCAGAATGGCAACTCTACATTCAACAAAGATGACCCCAAACAGCCCCTTTGTGATAGCACAAGAGCACGGGGCAGAACTATCTAGCACAGGGAGCATGGAAAAGAAGTAAACGAATTTAATATTCACCATGTATTTACTCAAGGATTGCCTTTGGTAAAAGGCATCATTTTACAGATACTTCAAAATATAAGAGCATTATGAGTTTACAGGAATTTTAGAGACAATCTGATTTTGCTCATTTTGTGACAGAGGAAACTAGGGTCCAGAAAAAATAACTCACACATTTATTATTTCATGACCATGCGGTAGGGTGACCCGTAACCTAACAAAGGGAAATTGTAATGTTAATTATTAAAAATTAGGAGTATAAAAAGGAGAGGTGGGAAATATTTGTGAAGGGATGGCAAACAGATATTCTTTCTGAGACCCCCTGATGCTATGGCTGCCGGTAAGAGAGACCTCTGCTTAAACTGAGGTGCTTACCAGCATCGAGATTTTTTTCATCCTAAAGATGAATGTTTAAAGACCTACATGTAGTAGAAAATGAAAAGGAAGAAAAGGATAGATAGATAGATCTATAGATATAGATATATATTTAGAGAGAGAGAGAGACTTAGTTCCTGGGCAAACTGTGAATTACAATATAGGGAAAGAGTCATTAGGCAAAGCTAGCACTGAGAATTCTCTTAACAGTAAAATTCAGTGTAGACAACAGTTTTCAAGTCACAGAGTCAACATAGTGATGTAGGTAAAAACTAATTATATTATCTGTTCATAGAAAAATGACTGACAGAACTAGAAACTATAAAATAGCTAGAAAAAAATAAAATAAGATCTAATTTCAGACTTTTAGATAATTTGCAAATAGCGATTATTTCAGTCCTACTCATCATCTCAGTGACCCACCAGTTTATAGATTTTTCTTCACCATGGTGTGGAAGAAATTGGTACAGTCTTTCTTCCACAGTAAGCTTATAATAAAGTGGTTGACAGCTCTAGGTCCTTTTATCAAGTAGTTGGGCCCTAGACCCTCATTTACTTCTTTTTAAATAACTCTGGAATGTTCTAGCACCAACAAAAGTAGACTAACTTCTCATTTGAATTATTTTTTTGGTAGAGATTACATTCCATTACAGTGTTATTTCAATTCTCTCTCTCTCTCAAACACATGCACAAGACACATTAGCACATGCAATTAGCACTGAAAACTATTCAGGATATATAATATATTTAAATACTACAGATGGTTCTTACTCAGGATGGTTCAACTTAACATTGTTTTTACTTTTGATAGTGTAAAAGCAACGTATATTCAATATGCCTCTTACCTGAGGATGGGATAACTTTTAAATAATTTCACTGTCAGTTGAAAATATTGTCACACTTTCAAATTATGATATTTATACCCTGCCTTTGGGAAGCAACCCAATTGTAAGTCAAGGAGTATCTGTTAGGTATAAAAGTATACCAGTGTTATTGATTCTTGTATAATCAATATTCAGGGTTTTTTTAGTATTTGAAAAGACTCATGGTTAGCTATGAGGCTAGGAAAGAAGTTAACTATTTCGTATCTGAATTTATGATCTATTTATTTATTCCGCAAATTTTAGCACACATTATATTAAATTGTGTGCTTCCTCTTCACAAAGAATTCACCACTAAAATCATATAATAGCAAAATAATTTATGTAAAAATGTTTAAAAGGTTAAAAATTGAATTTAAAAGCTATTATTTTATCAACCTTTCCTTACTCTCTAAGCAGGTGATCTGAGTAGTGATGTTTATTCATGTATTTGTTATTTATGAAATAATTTTTAGTGCTTATTATGTGATAGATATTGTTTTTGACATGAAGGAGGGTACTTCTGTGAACAAATCCATCAAAATCCTTTTTTTTTCCACCAAGTTTATATCCTAGTGGAAGAGAGATGGCAAATTTTATAGTTGTGAATGATGGTAGTGCTATGGAGAAAATTAGAATAGGCTGAATTGGGATGCAGGAAATGAACGTGGGGGTGGGTGGTTAGAAGAAGGAATTGGGGAGTACCTTACTGAGGTGACACTTGAGCAGTGTTACCAATTCACTTTCATTCCATTTATTCTTGGTTAAGTGGTTAAAATTATATTTACTGAGTAGCTGTGCCTTGGTAGGAAATCTGTGTGCCCTTCTAGATCCTTGAGTGTGGCATTTGGACTGAATCCAACTGGTACACAACAAATCCTTTTAATAAAGGGATTTGTTGAGGTTTGAATTCAGTTGAGGGGTCACACTTGAGGATCTGGGGGGCCCCATGAGGCCTTGAAGCTGCAAGTTCCCTGCCCTACAATGCTAGTTCTCATGGCTTTTGAGATGAAGAGAGTATCGTAAGTTGTCCAGTTGGGCCTGGATATAAACACAGAATTTCTTATAAAAGGGATGCGGGAGGGGTCAGAGTCAGGAGAAGGCTGTATGACGACAGAGCAAAGGGGAACAGAGTCAGAGGCAGGAGCTACGCCAGTGGTCTTAAGATGAAGGAAGGAGCCATGAGCCAAGAAATGTACTTGACCTCTAGAGCTAGAAAAGGCACAGATGTGGATTCTCTCTCAGATCCAGGACACAGAGGCCCTACTGACGTCTCTATTTTAGTCTGTTAGGGTCCTTTCAGATTTCAGACCTCCAGCATTATAGGAGAGTAAGTGTGTGTTGTTTTAAGTCACTTGTTTGAAGTAATTCATTATAGAGACAAGAAACTAATACCCAGCTTAACAATTGTTCAAATCTAAGAGTTCCACACATAGGCTGTGTCTTATGAATACAGCGTCCTGTACTGATTAAAATGCTAGAACCTGCACTCTGAGCCACGAATACTTGGGTTTGTTTCTGAGGTCTGCCACAGGCCACACGTGAGACTTTGTACAGTTACTTAACATCCCTGAGCCTCAGTTTTCTCTCCAATACAATGATGATGTGTGCTGGTGGCATTGGGATTTTATAAGGAGCTAAATTTATAAAATGTAGTAGGACTTTTCATAGATAATAGATATTCTATAAATAAGCTGGGTTTAGCAGCAAACACTTAAGTTGATAATGTAGTCATGCCATTTTATAGATCAGTAAATGCAGACAAATCATGTAACTTCTCTGAAACCTTCTTTTGTTACCTGGTAATTCATTGCAATGCTGCTCTGAGCATTACAAAAGAAAATATATTAAAAAGTAGAATTTGTGCATCCATCCACCCATCCATCCATCCATCTACTTACAAGCACTTAATGAACATGTACCTTGTGTCAGTCACTCTTCTGAGCCCTGAAATAGAGTGAGAAATAGCACAGACATATTTCTTTTCCCTGTAAAAGCTTTCTTCTAGTTAGGGCTGCAGAAAATAAACAAGTGCATAAATAATTTCAGATATTTGACGAGTGCATAATGAAGAGTGAGAAGGATAGAAGACATCTTTGATGACTTTACCTTTGAGCTGATCATACTGTGGTATGAGAAAGTGGATTTCATGCAGAAGGGACAGTAGTTTAATGACTGGTGTCAATTTTGCTGTTTAAAAAATCGAAAGGTCACTTCGTCTAGGATGTAGTAAATAAGTGAGAGACTGATAAAAGATGAAATCGCAGAGTTAGACAGGGTCCAAAGCCTTGTCTTATACTACCTGTAACGAAGGCCGCAGAGAGTTTCTCCATAGGAAAATATGATCTAATTTATATTTTTTTAACATTGCGCCAGCTATGGGATAGCTATGGGAGCTATGAGATGGCTATTCAGAGCAAGATGGGTTTTTACTTTAATTTTTTTTACTGACACATTATACATACTTAGATGGTAAACCTGACATTTCGATACCTATAGACAGGTTGTGTAATGACCCCATCAGGGTAGTTAGTGTATCTGTCACCTCGTGTGTTTATCATTTCTTTGTGGTGACAACACTCAAAAGCCCCTCTTCTAGCTAATCATAATATACAATACTATTAACCAAAGTCACCCTACTGTGCCATAGAACAACAGGAATCACTCCTCCTAACTGTAACTTTATACCTGTTGACCAACCTCTTCTCCTCTCCCCTTCTTCCTCCCTTCTCCTATCTCTGGTAGCTACTGTTTTAATTTCTATTTCTGCAAAGTTAGCTTTTTTTTTGAGACAGAGTCTCACTCTGCTGCCAGGCTAGAGTGCTGTGGCATCAGCCTAGCTCACAGCAACCTCAAACTCCTGGGTCAAGGCCATCATCCTAACTCAACCTCCTGAGTAGGTGGGACGACAGGCACCCACCAGAACACTTGGTTAACTTTTTTTTTCTAATATTACACAAATGAGTGAGATTATGCAGTATTTGCCTTTCTGCGTCTTGCTGATTTCACTTAACTTGGTACCCTTCAGATTCATTTGTGTTGTTGCAAATGGCAGGATTTTGTTCTGTTTATGGATGAATAGTATTCCATCATGTTTATATACTACACTTTCTTTATCCATTCATCCACTGATGGACATGTCAGTTGATTCCATAGCTTTGCTATTGTGAACAGTGCTGTAATAAGCATGGGATTATTACAGCAGTATTCACATATTGATGAAAGATATCTTTTCTATTCTCTCTCTCTCTCGCTCTCTCTCTCTTTTTTTTGAGACAGAGTCTCACTTTGTTATCCTTAGAGAGTGCTGTGGCATCATAGCTCACAGCAACCTCAAACTCTTGGGCTCAAGTGATCGTCTTGCCTCAGCCTCCCAAGTAGCTGGGACTACAGACACCTGCCATAATGCCTGGCTATTTTTTTTAGAAAAAGGGTCTCGCTCTTGCTCAGGTTGGTCTTGAACTCCTTAGCTCAGGCAATCCACCTACCTCGGCCTCCCAGAGTGCTGGGATCATAGGCCTGAGCCACTGTGCTGGACCTCAAATATCTTTTCAGCACACTGATTTCATTACCTTATGATATATATTCAGTAGTGGAATTGCTGGATCATGTGGCAGTTCTATTTTTAATTTTTTGAGCACCTCCATACTGTTTTCATAATGGCTATAGTAGTTTGCAATCGCATCATCAGTGTGCAAGTGTTCCCTTTTTCTATGTTTGTGCCAGCACTTGTTTTCTTGTGTGTTCTTTATTTATTAGAAACCTAATCATTCTCATCAGACGGCTTTATCACTCTCGAGGTATATTTAGACACATCTCCATGAATAGGGAGCTATGTTAGCTACGGGTGAAAAAACACTTATATCAACAAATCTCTCTCTCTGTCTCATCTGCCTACCACAGATTTATAGCTAGCATTCTACCTAGAACACGTGTAGACAAATTACAGCTCACAGGCCAAATCCACCTGGTGCCTCTTTTGTGTGAATATAGTTTTATTAAAACACAGCCATGCCCATTCATTTGTTATTCATATTATCTTTGTTGGCAGAGTGGAATAGTTATGGCAGAAACCATATAACCTTCAGTGCCCATAAGTATTTACTATCTAAATAGTAAATTTAGGGAAAACTTACCAGCCCTTCATCACACACATATACTTTTCTCACTTTTATCTAGTTCGTGATTTTCCCCAAGACACGTTATCATTTCTCTTGCCTCGCTTTTAGGATTAGATCTCCTGGCCTTTCTTCTTCTCCTTGTTACTCATTTACTGCTGAACTTGGCCTCACAGTTTCCTTCATCTTTCTTGCCCGTGGCTGTGTTTCAGTTTCTATACCTTGACTTTGGGGGTGGTGTCTTTTAAAGTTAAAAACAAAGATACCAATGTTGCCAGGAAGCTTTCTGAGACTGATGTGAAATGGCTGTGCTGCCCTGAAGCAGCCTCAGAAAGTATCCTGTCGGAGTGCCAAGTCCGTAGTTAGAGGCGCTGTGAATCCTCCCGTGAATGTAGAATTCACGGTACCTTGTGTTATTGCACTGATGTGTCTTAATTTCAAATTAGATAAACTGTCAATTCTATTTTTAAGTAAAGTTCAGTCTCACAAAGACTGAAGCTGCCTTTGACCCCCCCATCCCTTCTCTATCTTATTTTCCTTGAAACTGCCACAAAAGCTGGAATTGTGAATTTTCTACTTGAGTTTTTAAAAGTAAAAGTTGAGTTGGCAGTGATGTTAAAATTTATTGGCCCACTTCAGTAAAAAAAACAAAATCTACAGATGGACTTATAATATTTCACTTTTATTCTTATTCTACATAGCTGGACTCCTGCTTAAGTAGGAGGTGTGGAAATTAATTATTTTCTTCCCATGTGTACCATTCTCTTGTGGTTTCTGTCACAAATCAACATATTGTGTGGTTTTATAACCAGAATTCTGCCTCCAAGAAAGCCTCATTAAATGGACCACATCACCGCTGAGCTTGGCAATTGGCTCACTTTAGTCATGTGACCCACTCTGTCTCTCATCAGCATTGAGAGAGGGCAAGGGCACTCCTCTCACCAACTGTATTTATAAAATAATAGAATTGAAAATGAAGAAAGCATAGACATTTCAATCCAAAGGAAACTTAAAATCATTTAGTTCAACCTCTTCATGTGCAATGAAAAAAATTAGTCTGAAGAGTTTGGGATTATTGTCTGGAGTCCTAATCTGAGGCAAGGATGCTACATAGTAGAGGCCAGTGGGGTTCAGCCCCTTTCACTTTAGCACTCTGATCAGCCAGCAAAGCCAAATCCAGTCAGAAGTAATGAAGTAGACTCAAAGCCAAGGGGCTGGTGGGTATGCACCAGGCTTCAATTCAGAACCCCAGTCCTGTCATTCTGCCACTTAAAACCATCATATGGGCAAGTGGGGGGAGGGGTGGAGCAAGATGACTGAATAGAAACCTCCAGCTATTGTTCCTCAGAATGATCACCAAATTCCACAACTATCACAAAGATACAGCCTCAGAAGAAACAAAAAAAGGTGAGTGGTACTACTACCTGGTTTTAACAATATATTGAAGAAGGAGGCAGTGAAAAAGGCAGAAAAGAAAATCTTGCAAGTCTTATGCTGATAGTTCTGTGCCAACATGCAAAGTTGAGTGAGAATCTATACACCCAAGCACAGGAGAATGAAGTCATTATGAGATTTTGTGTTGAAACCCAGGGCTGCCCTTGCATAGGGGAAGAGAGGACAGGGCAGAATTTTGTTGGTGTCCACAGAGGGAATCTTTAGACTGGTCTAGTCTAAGAGAAATCCTCTCCACTAAAAACCAAGTTCCAGCTAGCCCCACCACTGCCTGACAAAAAGCTGCCTGGGGCCTGAACTATATTAATAAGGCAGTTGGGTCACAAAGGCTTCAGTCTTTGTGGAATATACTTGTGGGTGTGCTGGCTCTGAGCCAGTGACTTGGGGAGTAAACATGACCCAATGAGATAGATACCAGTGGTGAGGCCCAAGACGGTGCCTGTGTCAACCCTCCCCTGAACTACATGTAGTGTGTCTCAGGGAGTCTTGTCCCTTGGGGAAAGAAAAGAGAAGAGTTCGTAGAATTTTGTTTCACAACCTGGGTACCAAAAGAAAGTGCCAGGCAGGCTTCTGAAACCCCAGAGTCTTAGTTCCTGGAAGGCATTTCTGGATTCACCTTGGACCCGAAGGAAAGGTGTTGCCCTGAACAGAAGGGGCCAGTCTTGGCAGGATTCACTACCTACTGACTAAAGAGCCCTTGGGCTTTAGATAAAACATCTGACGTAGCCAGGCAAAAGTCACCCCAAACTTTATGTGACCAAGCAAGCTTTAAGTGTCACCTAATACTGGTGGTGAAGAGAGTGTGCCCATGTCATTCCTCCCCCAACTCCAGCAATCAAGCCCAGCAAGGGAAGAATGTGAGAGTCTTTACCTGGAAATTCATAGAATTCTTCCGTATCTTACCTGAGTCCACAAAGACAGTACAACCAGGAGTCTGCAAATCATTACTGTGCTGCTACAGCTGCAGTAACCAAAGGTTTAGATGACAACACTCAATTCCCTTTGAATACCTGGAAAGCCTTCTCACGAAGAATAAGTTGAAACAAGTCCAGACTGTGAGATTAAAATAAATACCTAATTCTTCAATGGCCAGACATCAATGGACATCCATAAGCCTCCAGAACACCCAGGAAAATTCGACCTCATCCAACAAACCAAATGAGGTATTAGTGACCAATACTAGGGAGATGGAGATATATGAACTTTGAGACAAAGAATTAAAATAGCTGTTCTGAAGCTCAGTGAACTTCAAGACAGAACAGAAAAGGAATTCAGAAGGCTATTAGAGAAATTTAACAAAGAGATTGAAATAATTTTTTTTAATTGGGTGGAAATTCTAAAGCTTAAGAATTGACAAACAGAGAAACAAAAATTTTGATGCTAATAAAGATGATTTTTTTTATCTTAGCTAGACTAAGGAAAAAAGAGAAAATACCCAAATTAATAAAATCAAGGATGAAACTGAAATTGTGGAAATTATTAGATCATTAGAAACTTCCTTGAGGAACTATACACTGATAAATTGGAAAATATAGAAAGTCTGGTTAAATTCCTAGACACGTATAACCCACCGCAATTGAGCCAGGAAGAAATAAAAAACCTAAAACAATGAATAACAGAACAACTAACAAGATTAAAACAGCAATGAAAAATTTCTCATCAAGGAAAAGTACAGATTCAACAGCTTTATGACTGAATTCAAACAAGAATTAACCAGTTTGTTGTAAGTACTTCGAATTGTATATAAAACCAGCACATTGTACCCCATAAATGCATTAATGTACATAGCTATGATTTAATAATAATAATAATAGGCTCGGCACCTGTGGCTCAATCGGCTAAGGTGCCAGCCACATACACCTAAGGTGCCAGGTTTGAATCCCCAGCCTGGGCCCACCAAACAACAATGATGGCTGCAACCAAAAAATGGCCGGGCATTGTGGCGGGCACCTGTGGTCCCAGCTACTTGAGAGGCGGAGGCAGGAGACTCGCTTGAGCCCAGGAGTTGGAGGTTGCTATGAGCTGTGATGCCATGGCACTCTACCCAGGGGGATAGCTTGAGGCTCC
>CAUYQV010191698.1:0-14500 GCA_963574575.1 Galagoides demidoff | reverse complement strand
GCCTGACAACAATGCAAACTTTGATAAGCAGTTCTCGATAATCACTTCTCAACAATTATTTGTTATTATTACAGTTTAACATTATAAAATTAACAAAAATAATATAAAACTCATATTCTGGTGAAATAGCCACATGGCAGCAGAAAACCATATATTCCCTTCCTGTTCTCCCGCCGTTCATGCATTCTTTCCAAAAATCGGGACTTTTTTAAAACACCACAGGACGTGGGACAAATTGTTCAAAAGTGTAACGTCTGGTCACCCTAGGTAATTCCAAAGTGAAACTGTAAATCTTCCAAAAGAGCTAGAGTTGTACCAAGTTGATGAAAGTGACGTGGCCTGAGCTGGACAAGTTTGAAATAAAAGAGGAAATAATTAACATGGAAGATGTAAAAAGAAAAAAAAAAGGAAAGCAAAAGGAAAAGCATTCAAAGGAATTATTTGAATATCAAAAGATTAATGTCACACATGGGAAAACTGAGGAAACCTTTGAACATTTTTGCAAACACAACCATGATCTTGGTCAATAAAATCGAAAGGTCAAATAGAGATGTCCTCTCCCTCTCCATCTGGTTGGCAGACTGCAACTAAAGGAACACTTGGCTCATTCCATAATTGCAATTGAACGTTATTACTAACATTATATAGAAAATAAAATTAATTTTTAGTTTCTTTTTTAAAAGACTGTCCAAATCATACCTTGTTTTCACTATGATGAAATTTTGGCCCCAGTTTTAAATGGATTGGTATGCACACACACATTTTCTCTACTCGTTGAGAGCAAGTTACCTAAACCATACCTCTTTATATCTAAATACCTTAGTGTGTAGGCTCAGTGCCAGTAGCTCTGTGAGTAGGGTGCCAGCCACATACACCAAGGCTGGCAGATTCGAGCCCGGCCCAGGCCAGCTAAAACAACAGTGACAACTGCAACAAATAAATAGCTAAGCGTTGTGGCGGGCGCCTGTAGCCCTAGCTACTAGGGAGACTGA
This sequence comes from Galagoides demidoff, assembly GCA_963574575.1. Taxonomy (NCBI): domain Eukaryota; kingdom Metazoa; phylum Chordata; class Mammalia; order Primates; family Galagidae; genus Galagoides; species Galagoides demidoff. Next base: position 13,508 of record CAUYQV010191698.1, on the reverse strand, counting down.
GGCAAGAGAATTGCTTAAGCCCAAGAGTTTTAAATTGCTGTGAGCTGTGCCACAGCACTCAACTGAGGGTGACATAGTGATACTATATCAAAAAATACAAAATAAAAAAAAAATAAATAAATACCTTAGTGCGTCTTTCTGAAAAACAAAGACTTTTCCTTATGTATCCATGGTACGGTACAATGATCGCTCTGAAGACAATCTTGTTACCACATTCACAGTCCCTTCTCACAGTGCCCAATTATCCCAGGAATGTTCCACACTGCTTTCCTTTCTCCCAGCTCGGGGTCCAGTCCAAGACATCTCTTTAGTCTCCTTCAGAACAGAATGGGTCCCCCGCCTGTCTTTGTCTCACAACACTGATATTACTTGAGTGTTGACTATTTATTGTGTAGAATGCCCCTCAAATTTGTGTTCGGTGCTTCCTCATGTTTGATTCAGGTTATCTTTTGTTGAAGGAATACAGCATAAGCCATGTGTCCTCAGCGTGTCCCACCAGGAGGTACAGTGCAGGGCACTGCTAACTTGGATCTCTTGGTTAGGGTCTGCCAGATTCTTTCACTGTACATTTTCCCTTTGCAGTTAAAAAATAATTCGTGGGTGTGAGATTTTTACTGTGGTAAAATGTGCATGCCATAAAATTTACCATTGGTGATACTCACTACAGTCACAGTGTTGTACATCCAACACCATCATCAAGTTCTGTACCCAGTAAGCAGTCACTTCCCACTCTCCTTGCCCTCCAGCCCCTCGTAACAACTAATCTGCTTTCTGTCTCCAGGGATTTGCCTATTCTGGATATTTCATGTAAATGGAATCATACACTAAGCGGCCTTTTGTGTCTGTCTGTTTTCATTCAGCGTAATGCTTCCAAGGCTCACCCATGTTGTAGCATTTGTGGGGAGGTATTTTGAGCTAATGTAAAGATCCTCTCTCTTATGAAACTTTTACCCCAATAGTTTAAGCATTTACTAATATTTCTGAAATAGGATTTATTTAAAATAGCTTTTTTCTGCCAACTCGCCCACCTCCCCTAGTGGACATGCACGGCACACACGCCCCACCCCTCCTCTGCCAGTTCTGCTGTCTGAACAGGCACATCTCACCCCATGTCCCCTCCCGGGACTGACCAATGCTGTGGGCTCACAGAAGGCCACTCCTTGAGACAGTGAACCAGGAGCTATGTGGCTGCAGAACTCAGTCTGGGAGGTCCCAGCTCCAATTCCGTGCATCACCACTCAGAAGAACCCAAAGAACCAGTTCAGAGATTCTTCCAATTCTTTTAAAAAGGACAAATTACCCTTTGTTTATTCCTGCGTCATTCTCAGTAGCCATTATATACTGCCTCCAAATAGATGCATTTCTTTTTTTTTTCTCTGTCTCTCAAATAGATGTATTTCTGACCTGTGGTGGGTGGGGGGGAGGGGGCGTGTACCATGCTGAACACTGTGTTACTTTACTATCGGGTAGCATGCCACAATGCCAGCTTCATCAGGGCCATAAACTTCAGCGTGACAATGGCTTCACATATTGTCCTGCTCAGATGACACAAATACATAGGGACACATACCTGAAACTTTCTAGAAAAGAAAAAAGGGTTTAACCCATTCTTCTCTAAAGCATGGGATTCAAATAGTCTAAGGCATGATATTGGATGGTGCATTGATAGCACATTAACATGAAATCACATAGAGAGAAAGTCCTCATTCCAATCTTTCTAAATCCACCAAGAAAAAAAGACCCAGTTTGGTACTTGTCCGTCTCTAACACTTGTCAATTTCTTTTTCACAAAAAAAAAAAAAGTGTTAGGTCATAGTTCGTAGCTAAGATTTAATAACTTTTGGGGGGTTATTATATCTGAGCTTTTTTTTTTACTAGGAAGTAGTATTACTTATAATAGTGGTATAAAATCCATTTAAAACAAAATTGTTTTAAATGTGAGTCACTTAAGAAAAATGTTACATAAGTATAAAGGACAGGTGGTCTTTTTTTTTCTTTTTTTTAGGACAGGTGGTCTTGCGTTAGCAAAAATCCTGAGGGTGGTTCTCAAGTGCCTGATGACGTTGCTTTAAGCCCTGGGAAGGTATTCAGGTGGACTTCAGATGTGAGGAATATAATCTGCAGAGAAAGGGGTTCGTTTTTATAAAAAAGTTCAAGTGAGGTCTTGAGTCTGTGTAAGAGAAAGGCCTGGGGCATACAAAGGTACCTCGAGATTGGTTTGAACCTTCGGGCACTCAGGAAAATTAGGGAATAGAGAAGTAAATGTCACCCCCTTAGCACTCTCCCATAATGACATCTGGAATTCAGATCTCCAGTAAAAGCTAAAAAATCAGTTATAGGACCTGTGATAACCCTAGCACTGCTGGTGCCCTCACTAGAGAGCTCTGGGGGGAAGTTATTCATCAGCAGAAGAATCCCTTGTGGAGGGATGTCATTTAGGAGGGAATAAAAATGACATTTCCTTCCTGCGTTTTAAGTCTCCCTTCTTTGCCACGATCCCTCATGCCAGTCTCTCAATGCCTTTTCTAGAGAGGCAGCCACTCTTTTCAGTTTTCTATGTATCCTTCCAGAGATACGTGTTAGAGGGAACACTCATTCCCCATTCCTCATGTTTCCGTATGGAGGGAGCAACACTAGAGTAACACTCCTGGCTTCACGTCCCACCCTTCACTCACTCCTTCTCTCCTCATTGGAGGGGACATCTGTTGTCTGCTTTCTGGACTGGTGGAGCTCATCCACGAAGGGGTCTCCATGCAGCGCTTTGCTCTTCCCCATACTACCTCCCTCAGCTCCCACAGAACTCCAATTTCTTTCGGCTGAAGGGATATTGGGGGACAGGTGCATAGACCTGAGAGCTCCAGCAAGCTCCTTTGGCCACAAGTCTAACCCCAATCCTCCAACCAAGCTTTTCTTTTCCTTTCTTTTTTTTTTTTTTTGGGAGACAGAGCCTCAAACTGTCCCTCTGGGTAGAGTGTCATGGCATCACAGCTCATAGCAACCTCCAACTCCTGGGCTCAAGCGAGGCTCCTGCCTCCGCCTCCCAAGTAGCTGGGACCACAGGCACCCGCCACAATGCCTGGCTATTTTTTGGTTGCAGCCGTCATTGTTGTTTGACGGGCCTGGGCTGGATTCGAACCCACCAGCTTAGGTATATGTGGCTGGTGCCTTAGCCACTTGAGCCACAGGCACAGAGCCCAACCAAGCTTTTCTAATACCCCTCCAAGATCATTCTTTCCTGTGCTTATAAATCCTCATTCTCAGAATGGCCGCCTGGTATGTTCCCTTTATTTATTTAACTAGTTCCCCACTGGTAGCCATTTAGGTCACTTCCAGACTTCCTGCTACTTTGTACTACACTGTCATGAACACTCTTGCGTTTATTTCTTTGCACATTTGCATTAGGATATGAAAGAGCAGATATCCAGGAGTGGGGGCCCTGAGTCAAAGACTATGACTATTTAATTTATTCTACTTGTAGTTTTAAAACCTTAATTTACTGCAAAGCACATAGTTAGTGCTGTCTCTTGATCTTCAGAGTCTTCAGAGGGTACCTGGGCCAAGTCTTTTTTTTTTTTTTTTTTTTTTTGCAGTTTTTGGCTGGGGCTGGATTTGAACCCACCACCTCCAGTATATGGGGTTGGCACCCTACTCCTCTGAGCCACAGGTGCTGCCCACTGGACCAAGTCTTAGGCATGATGAGAGTGGGTGGAAAAGGACTCTTTGACTTATGAACATCCCTTAGTTCCTCCAGAAATAGTTTAGGCCCCAGAGACCAGCCTAAGCCATCCCCAGGGCTTTTCCCAGTGGTGTGGTGGCCTTCCCACAACACATACCCACATCACCGCGCCCTGCCCTCTTTGGTGATACTAAAGAGCAAACAATTCCCTGGGCTGCTTGTTGGATGAAGGCTGCCCCACCAAACCCACAGTGGCACCAGAATTAATCCTTTCCATTCACAAAACCCTATCTTCCCTTCAAAAAATGTAATACTGAATGCTAATCTGTCTCCCTGCTGTGTCACCCCTTGCCCCTGCAAGCTTCAGCGCTCTGCTGCTTTAGCAGCGCTGGCCTGGTCTCAGTTCCCTGGAACACACTTCCCTGGAGCAGTCTCTCTGTCCCACACTTTGCTGGTTCTCTGGCACTGTCGAGGTCTCAATTCAAACCTCCCGTCCTCCAAGACATGTCCCTGACCACAATGTAACCGTGCTCCCTTCCACCGTAATCTATCCCATCCCCTAGTTTATTTTCTTTGCAGGACTTACCTGGCCTGAGAGCATCTTATTTGTTCACTTGTTTACTGTCCATCCACCCCCTCTGAACAGCTATTTGCTGTTACTTCACAGTTCTAGAAACACAGAACTATAAAGGCCCTTGGAAAACTCAAAGCCTTGATTGTCCAGAGGCAGAAATGGAGGCCCAGGAAGGCTCAGACTTGCTCCCATCTCACAGGGAGACAGGAACAAGGCCAGGACTAGAACAGGGTCTCCTGGCCCACTCTATCTCAATGGGAAACCACTGAGAAGGCCCACAACAATCTTTCAAGAGTCCACAACCATTTCCCAAAGGCCCTATCACATTCAAGCACAAGTTCAGTACACAGTACAAATCATGTGGTTTTTCCTTTTGCAATCTCAGGAGGAGAGCAGAAAATTCTAAAAGGCCCCCAAGTTTGGGCATTTACCTACATGCAGGTAGGAGACTACAACAAATGGGTAGTTCCTGTCTAGAAATCAAAGTCCTATGATACGCAGAACTTATCTTTTTAAAATGTTTTGATCTAGATAACACAGGTGATGCTTTTTTTTTTTTTTTAAAGAAAAGAGATAATAGAATCAAAAGGCATCTGATGGAAAACCACAGGTTTTGCCTACCCAAGTCCTGCTCCCTGGAAGCAATCACTTTCAACTCTTTCAGCTGTTTCCACTATCACCATCTCGCCATATTTATAGACAATATCCATATATTCTATTTCCCAACTAATTTATTATCATTAACTTTCTGCTTTGGTAAAAGCTTCTCTCGCCATCATTTGCCCTCCATCTTCCTCCTCCCATCATCCCAATACAGTCTAAACTTAGATTAATTAATAATTATTATTCACATCATCACCTAGTAAATATTATATACTGCAGAGTCAAACAGTGTACTATGATTGCACTTTTTCTTTTCTAGAATTTCTAGTTACCTTCCTTTCTTTCTTTCTCTCTGTGGTTCCAACTATTTACTACACTTCTTTAGTTCTTGCCAAATTTTTTATAGTTCCCAATCTTCTGTTTTAGAAGTCCAGAAGCAAAGCAAATGCCTGGTTTGGGTCATATGCCTGTGCATCTCCTCCAGCCAGTCACTCTCCCGACACTGCCCTCCCTGCTCTCTGCCATGTGCAGCCTCAGTAGCTGCTGCTATCGCAAGACAAGTAGGACAAGCAATCCACGGACGGTATTCTTCAGGGAAGATAACAAATTCTCTCCCAGCAGTGGTCAGTGCACCAGGGGCTGGCGTAACTCCAAGACAGGTGGGAGATAAAGCAGATATGTGGGAAGGGGTCATCCCACGTGAAAAGGAGAGTCATCATGATTAAAGGTCAAGTTGCAGTTTACACAGTGCATCTGGTATTGGGTCTTCACACCAACCTGATGAAGCTGGCAGAGTAAAGTATCATTATCCCTATTTTACAGATGAGAAACCAAAGCTCCCAAAGGCTCTGAGGCCAAAGCCTCTGTGATTTGCCAACATTTGCGGGACTGAGAAACAAATCCCCAGTTTTCCAATTCCAAATACAAGGCATTTTTCTCCTCCTCTCTTTCCCACTCATATGCCCAGGGCCTCATAAAAACCACACAGCAGCCTAATTAAAATCAGGCAAGAAGGCACAGGGTGGCATCCAATCATCTTTGTGTCTTTTACCTTTGTCTGGATTCATTCTCTTGAGCTTTATGCCAGGCAGGAGGGACTTGGAAAGCATCCTCTCTCGACACTGGCCTATTCGCCGAAGTTGAGACATGACTGGGCTAACTACCAGAGCACTTCATTAAGAACTATACTTTAGTCTTCATTTGCACCAAAAACAGGGTTTTCTGCATTTTTCACCCTGTTAGCTCACTGGCCTCGCTTGAAGTATCTGCTATCATTATGGATCTACTCTGAGATTGGTTTGGATTATAGAGTTTTTTTTTTTTTGTTTAGACAGAGCCTCAAGCTGTCGCCCTGGGTAGGGTGCTGTGGCATCACAGCTCACAGCAACCTCCAACTCCTGGGCTCAAGTGAGTCTCCTGTCTCCACCTCCCAAGTAGCTGGGACCACAGGCGCCTGCCACAACACCTGGCTTTTTTTGTTGTTGTTGCAGCTGTCATAGTTGTTTGGCAGGCCCAGGGTGGATTGGAACCCGCCACCTTAGGTGTATGTGGCTGACACCTTAGCCACTTGAGCCACAGGCACCAAGCCTAGAGTTTTTCTTGATATTTATAAGGAATCACTCACACAAGGCAGGATGGACTAAATTCTGTTTTCTAAACATATGGTAGTGTGTCCTCTTTCTACCCAGACACTCAGGTGGGCACACAGAGTTCAGTACATTGCCTGGACATCTCAACCTTGGTTCAGGTGCATTATAGGTACCATGGTAAGCTGTCTCCAGAGGGAGGGCATTTTATGAAATCCCCATAGACATAGTCACAAAAAATAATACAGAACATGGGATCTTAAGATTGAGATTTTCTTTTTTATTTTCGTTTTGGAACAGAATCTCAAGGTGTTGCCCTGGGCAGAGTGTGGTGGTGTCATAGCTCACAGCAACCTCCAACTCTTGGGCTCAAGCGATCCTCCTGTCTCAGTTTTTCTGTTTTTAGTAGAGATGGGGTCTTGCCTTTGCTCAGGCCAGTCTCAAACTCCTGAGCTCAAGCCATCCACCCACCTCGGCCTCCCAGAATGCTAGGATTATAAGCATGAGCCACCACACCCAGCCTAGGATTGAGATCCTGTCCCTCTCCCTCTCCTCCTTCTCTCTTTCTTTATTGAGATAGAGTCTCACTCTGTCACCCTGAGTAGAGTGCAGTGGCATCTTAGCTTACAGCAACCTGGGACTACAGGCACCTGCCACAGCACCCGGCTAATTTTTCTATTTTTACTAGAGACAGGGTCTCTCTCTTGCTCAAGCTGGTCTTGAACTTCTGAACTCAAGCCATCCACCCACCTCAGCCTCCCGGAGTGCTAGGACTGTGTGAGCCACTGCACCCAGACAGGATTGAGATTTTAAATAAATTTTTCTGAAAGGAAAAACAGTCGGCACCCTGGGTAGGAGAAGCATCACACAGATTTCTTCTAGCAGCAACCAGAGTCCTCTGGACAGCAGAACTGGGGTACACAGGACTGAGGAGGGGTGAGAGGGAGGGGGAAGGGCTGGGCACCGGGAAGGGGGTGGGGCTCTGGAAATTCTGCACACGGAATGGAACATTTGTGGCTCAGCACGTCAATTTCTAAAGGTTGACAGGAAGAGGGATGGTGCCCACAAAAATGTTCATCCTGACCTCACATAACAAACAAGCTTACCAAGAACTGGGATCTCCTTACTGCCTCTACAGAGGGGCTGTACTGCTATGCCTCCATCCAGCGCATCCTTAGAGTGTGTGTGTGTGTGTGTGGCCCTGCCTCCCCTAGAAGCAACATTTGCCGCTGATGGTGAAACAGCCCCATTAGGGGCTTGTGGGTAAGTAAGCCCCCACAGACAGTGTAAGGGTCTGCTCCCATCCTCTCCTTCATAAAAACACTAATCTCCACCCTGGGAGCCCCAAGCTCCACTCGCTGTTGCCAAAAGGAAACGGCTTTGGCACACGCTGCATTAAGTGCAAGTGAACAAGAGAGAGGCCGGCTGGCTTCCCGCGGGGAAAGAACGTGCTGTTAGGATGACCGCTTGGTCCACCCAACTCCATTCCCACCCTCAGGAGTTCTTCCTACAATTTAGACCATTCTCAGCCAGAGTTGGATCCTTTTCCCAGAATTGTGGGCAAAAAGACAATCCTGAGGCGTGGAAACTTTCAACACTGAGCTGAGATGTTTGGCAGCTGAGTACCCGGGTCAGTTCCTCAAACGAGAAATCCCCCACCCCCACCCCCATAGCTCTTGCTCAAAGGCCAGGGAGGCTCTGGCACCAAACCCTGGGGGAGGCGGTGCTGGTGAGCAACCAGGCCTCAGAGGACTCCAAGGTCTGCCCTGAGTCAGGCTGGCCAGAACCCAGGCTCCTCCCACTGTCTACAAGGCTCTGAGGGGCAGAGGCTTTGGCCTCTGTTTTCAGGAAGGCAGAGATCAGTTCAGCCTCATGCCCTGGTATCTGGACACCAGCCAGCCGGGACTATTGAGGCATCCGTGATGCCCTGGGGATGGTGGGAGCCCATCTGTCCTGGGCGGTCCAGCTTCACACTCTCTGTGGCTGGGGCACCTGGCACAAAGTCAACATTTGGCTGTGTCCGGAAATGGCAGCAGGCAGGACATTGGAATTTGGCAGCGCTCCAGGGCAAAAGCCACTGAGGATGATTCTGTCTGAGTGGCCCTGGGCCTTCTAATCTGTGGCAGTAATAATCACCACAACTTCAAGAATAATGATAGCCAACATTTATCCCTCGTATGTGTCACTCACTATTCTAAGCTCTTCATATGTAATAACGTATTCATGCCTCACCAAAACACTATGATGTAGGTATTATGGTTAGCTTCATCTTGTAGGTAAAGAAAATGAGGTACAGAGAAGTTAAGCAACTTCTGCCAAGGTCACGCAGCTAGTAAAGGCAGGAGCTGGGATTTGAACTCAGGCAGTTTGGTACCAGAGAAACCAGCATGCAGCCTGGCCTAAATCTGAATTTCCCTTTCCTTTCAGTCCTATTACTTTAAGGTCTGATCAGGAATCTATCCAAAGTCCTAGGGCCATATCTGGCTTCAGATGCTGGCCACTGGTCATTCTTCCAGGCCCACATCCTGGGATATGCTTTTGAAGCACACTGGAGACAAGGGAAGCCGAAAACACAAAGTCACCCAGTGTTCCCCAGGTGGAGGCACTTCCCTTCACCGCATGCAGGCCAGACGCCCCCCACCCCCACTTTGGTGAGAAGACAACCTCAGGTAAGAACAGGCAAGAGCTACAATCCACTTTCTAGGTGAAAAATCAAAGTTAAGGGGTTTGTTCACATCATCCCGTTTGCAGGTGACAGCCAGGGTTCAAAGCCTTGCCTTCTGATTACTAGCTCATTGCCCCTTCTTTAAAATTATAAAGTGAGAATTTATTGAGTACCCACCATGTACCAACCCCGGGTGATACGTGGATGAGTAATCACGCTGTGTGTGCCCTGGGAGCTGCCAGGTCTGTGGACGACAAGGAAGTACAGATAGAGACATGGAGTTCTGACACGTGTGCTGAGACCCTGTGCTGGGGTGGGGGAAAACATCAGAAGCGTCACCAAAGAAGTGACACTGAGCAGGGTCTCTGAAGATGAGGAGTTGGCAGGCAGAGCTGTGGGGAAAGGGTGCTGTAGGGGAGCGGTGCAGGATATCCCGAGGCATGGAACAGCACGCAGCAAAGGACAGCACGTGCCTGGCTGGGCCGGAGATGGGGCACAACTCTAGGCTGGGTGAGACAAAGGAGAGGGAATGTTACCTGGAGACTGTGGGGGCCAGGGAGGGTATGTAAGCAGAAAAGGCAGAAGATCTGCTGCTAGAAAAAAAAAAATACTCCACAATTTTCACGACATCAGGAAGATGGAACAAAAGGAGGTGAAACTGGGAAAACTCCCAGAGCAGCCCTAGTGAGAAATGAACAGGGTCTTGACTGTGGTAGGAACAGAGGGTGGGCAGAAGGGAAGGGGTGGAGAGAGCTCCTGGAAGCAGAGCTGATGGGACAGGATTCTGGTCTGATAGTCTGAACTCAGACGGGGCAGGAAGAGCTCATCTGAAGGAGGAGGACACCGATCCTTTGGTTTTAGAAATGTCTATCCATGAACCACAGTCAGAAATGTGTCCAACAGTTGAAAGTACAGGCAGGACTCAGGAGAAAACAGAGCAAGGAACAGAAACCCTGGGTCCTGGGCGTGGGACGGCAGGCAAGGCCCCTACCCTGCGAGAGGAGCACATGGAGGAGACAAGGCCAGAGTAGGAAGCCACAGGGTGGGCATAGAAGAGGGAGAGCCACCAAGGGCAACAGCAGACAGAAGCCAAGAGGAGAGACCAGAAAACAGAGATCAGGAGGGAGAATCATCTCCTCGGCAGACTAGGTGACCACAGTTTTAGTGGAATAAACTAAAGCTTGTTATTTTTCTCTCCGTAGCAGCTCTCATGGCCTGTGTCACCGTGTGGCTGTTTACTCAGGGGTTACAAATCTGCCCACTCAGTGTCTGTGCAGGGCAGTATTTCCAACACTTGGATCAGCACCTCACTCTCAGGTGGTGCTCTATGAACACGGGTTGAATGAACGACTACAGGAGCCAGATTTCAAGGTGCTAAGTAAGGGCTGACAAAACATAAAGAAATGGAATTAGTCATTTTTCCCCCCAAGTTAGGCAATGAAAAGAGAAAAAAAAAAATATCAAGGAGTCCCTTCCTATAGAGCAAACTCCAGGCCCAGATGGCTTCACTGATGAATTCTCCCAAACACACATTATTCTTAAGGAAGAATAATACCAATTCTACACAAACCATTCCAGGAAATTAAAAAGGAGGGAACACCACCACCACCACCACCCCACCAAGTCGTATGTGGCTGGCATACCCCAAAACCAGACAAAGACGTTACAAAAGAAAAGACAAAGACCAATATCCCTCACATACCCTCGCTAAAAAAAGTTAACAATATTTTTAGCAGATCAAATTCTCTCTTTAAGAAGTAAAATCTATATTCCCAGCCACTAAAATCCCAGCTGGCCTATGATTTTATCAATTAAAGGTGGCAAAACGTGATACTGAGTCAATTCTGAGATAAGTCCTGAAGAAGCCTCATGCACACCTATTCTCTCCCTCTCTCTCTCACTCTTTCTCTCTGTTCCCTCCAACAACCACAGGAACAGGCCTGGGCTAGAGTTCAGGAGGCCTGTCAGAGGATAGACTAACTCTTCCAGCAAAGGCCACTCAAAACCACCCAGCTGACCTACCAGCTGGCAATGGACACATAAGTGAGCCCGGCTGAGATCAGGAAAACCACCCAGCTGAGCCAAGCCCAAATTGCCCTACCTTAAGAATCATGAACAAAATTAATGTTTTCTCTTCTAAGCCATTTACACTTTAGGGTGATTTGTTACCCACCAAGAACTGGTATAGGGGAGACACTATCTCATTTGATTCAGAGTTCCTCAGGGGCAGAAACCATGTCTCAGTCACCTCCTCAGTGCCCAACATTGCTCAGCAAATATTTGTTGAATATTTGTGCAGCTTTTGTAGAATAGCTAATAATTGCATTCTGCCAATGACTGCTGCTTGACCCTGTCAATTAAAGAGTTCACTGCTGGCTGATGTAATCCAAGGAGCTCCCTGTAATTATATCACCCAGCAAACCCACACCACAGCCCAGAGAGGATTGGTAGCATAGCTCTAGGCACACAGCACATCAGCCTGAGGGTGAGGTTGATTTGGATTAAATTGCTAGGGCTGAGGAGTTGTTGAAGTCCAGGTGTTCCCCACCCTCACATCCATTGGGTTAATAACATTCTCTTCTTCACAGAGGACCTTGTACAAGTGACTTTCAAGTAATCCCCAGGAGATCAGTTACACTCAGCTTAATAGCCTTTTCCTTTCATAAGTGACAAGAGTTGTCATTTCTGTAGATGGATTTTGCTGGAAAGTTACAGACTGTGCCCCCATGGCCCACAACTGAGCCAGGCCCAAACAGTGCCCAGAACAGGAAACTAAGGCCCCACCTGGTTAACCTGGAAGTTAATACAGGCAGGACAGAGGGTAGGAGGAAGACAAGCAGGAATTAATTCAAGCAAAATGAGGTAAGATCACAGAGCTGAGCTAGACTGACTGGACCGTCGTCCAGCAGCTTAAAACACTCAATGACCCAGTTTTCCCATCTGTAAATGGGGGTGACACTGGAACACCTACCTCAGGACTACTGGGAGATAATTAAGTGAAAGTGATTAGAACAGCATGTGGCACATAGCAAACATCATGATCATGGATATGTTACTAAGCATCTCTAACACTCTGCTCAAGGAGTCTGTCATAGGATCACCAGGCCTTTCCCTTCTCCAGAGAGCCAGCGTTCTCACATCCTGTCCCCTGCCACCACTATGGGACAGGAGCCACCAAGCAGAAATAAACCACCAGGGCAGTCTCTGGGAGGGAAGGAAGTGCAAACAGGCAACGGGCAGCTCAGGGCATGTGGATAGTTAGGGGACATTTCAGGCAGTGTTCCCTGATCTGTCATTCCCACACGGCCTAGCTTACTCACTTTTAAAATATCACATTTTTGAAAAAGAAAACCTTATATTACAACTGGAATGGAAAGTCAGCATCACCTCCCATAAATAGAGAGCGCTGGAAAAAAATAAAATACAATGAAAACAAAGCATTGTTATTAAATTCCAGCTAGAAGCTCTTGCTACTAAAAGCTCTGAGTCCAAAGACGGCAGTTCTATTTCTTTGCCAAAACAGGATGTCGCATGCATTTGGGAAGTTTTGAAGACATATTAGCACAAAACCAAGGTTTCCTCTTTGAAGAGGCAAAAGGAATTTAAAAGGGAGTGATTTGAAAGGGATTCTATTTTACTTAAAGCTAGGTGTCTGAGATAGTTCATTTCGTGTATCACCCTGGCTGGGCCACAGGGTTCTGTGAGGATGTTTGGGGATGAGATCACATCTGAATCAGTGGACTCTAAGTCATGACCCTCCCTAACGTGTGTGGGCCTCATCCTATCAGTTGAAGCCCTGGATAGAACAAAAGGTGGACTTCCTCCAAGGAATTCTGCCAGATTGGACTGCTGCATCAGCTCTTCCCTGGGCGTCTAGCCCGCCAGCTCATCCTGCAGATTTGGGACTTGCCAGCCTCCATAATTACATGAGCCAATTTCTTTTTTTTTTTTTGGAGACAGAGCCTCAAACTATCCCCCTGGATGGAGTGCCATGGCATCACAGCTCATAGCAACCTCCAACTCCTGGGCTCAAGCGAGTCTCCTGCCTCCGCCTCCCAGGTAGCTGGGACAACAGGTGCCTGCCACAACGCCCGGCCATTTTTTGGTTGTAGCCATCATTGTTGTTTGGCAGGCTCAGGCTGGGGATTCGAACCTGCCACCTTAGGTGTATGTGGCTGGTGCCGTAGCCGATTGAGCCACCGGTGCCGAGCCTGAGCCAATTTCTTAAAATAAATCTCTTGGCTTGGTGCCTGTGGCTCAAGTGGCTAAGGCGCCAGCCACATACACCTAAGGTGGCAGGTTTGAATCCAGCCCAGGCCCGCCAAACAACAATGATGGCTGCAACCAAAAAATAGCCAGGCGTTGTGGCGGGTGCCTGTGGTCCCAGCTGCTTGGGAGGCTGAG
>CAUYQV010191695.1:0-16868 GCA_963574575.1 Galagoides demidoff | reverse complement strand
GGACACCGACTAATGTTTCTTGAATCACTGCTACAGTTAAAACCGATAGGATAACATTAAAAAATCCAGAAATTTAAAAACTCCAAAGTCTCCCCTCTGTCGCTTAAAACTCTCCGGGAGCCCTTCCACCACACAACTCTCCCCGCCACCTCACTTTTCAAGTCTCCATCATTTGTAATGGCTGAATAGTATTCTATGGCATACATATACCACAGTTTCTTAATCCATTCCTGGGTTGGGGGACATTTAGGCTGTTTCCATGTTTTAGCAATTGTAAATTGAGCTGCATTAAACAGTCTAGTGCAAGTGTTCTTACGGTAAAAGGATATTTTTTTTTCTGGGTAGATGCCCAGTAATGGGATTGCAGTATCAAATGGGAGGTCTAGTTTTAGTTCTTTGAGGGTTCTCTATACTTCCTTCCAAAAAGCTTATATTATTTTTCCTTATTTTTAGTTGAAATATAATTCACATAACATAAAATATACCATTATAAAGTGTATAGTTTAGTGGCTCTTAATATATTCCAAATGTCTTGCACCTGTTGCCACTACCTAATTCCAGAATGCTTCCATCACCATTGAAAGACCCTCCTAGCCTGTTAGCAGTCTCTCCCAATCACCCCTTTCTCTGTCCTCTGACAAATATTAATGTACTTTCTGTCTCCATGAATTTGCCTATTCTGGACATTTGGTAATAGATGAAGTCTACAGCATGTGATCTTGTACTGGCTGTCTTCTTTCACTTAGCATCATGTTTTTGAGGTTCATCCATTTTCCATGTTGGGATATCTATCAGTACTTCATTTCTTTTCATAGCTGAATAATATTGTATTGTATAGCTATAACACATTTTATTTAACACTTGTCAGTGGATGGATACTTGAGTTGTTTCTCCTTTTTGGCTGTTAGGAATAGTGGTTCTGTGAACATTCATGAGTAAGTTTTTGTATAGACATACTTTCACTTTTCTTGGATATGTACATAGCAGTAGAATTGCTGGGTTATATGGTAATTCTATGGTTAACTTTTTGAGAAACTGCCAGGCGATTTTCCATAGCAGTTGTGCCATTTGAAAACACCCATAATACACATGGGTTTCAATTTCTTCCACATTTTTGACAAAACTTACTACTTTTTAGTGGATGTGAGGTAGTCTCTTGTACTTTTGATTTGCATTTCCTTAATGCCTAATTATTTTGAGCATCTTTTTATGTGCTTATTTGTCACTGGTCTATCTTCTTTGGAGAAATCTCTATTCAAGTACTTTGGCCATTTTTAAAATGGATTATTTGTCTTTTCATCATTGGCTTTAATTGCTCTTTATATATTCAAATATTTGGCAAATAACTTTTGCAAATGTGTTTACATTTTTTCCTCCCATTCTGTGAGTTGTCTTGTCATATTCTTGATAATATGCTTTCATGCACAAAAGTTTTAAGTTTTGATAAAGTTCAGATTGTCTATTTTCCTTTGAGCCATTGAGCTTCTGGTGTCATTCCACAAAATTGTTGTCTAATTTAGGGTCAGAAAGAGTTACACTTGTGTTTTCTTCTAAGCGTTTTATAGTTTTTAGCTCATGCATTTAGCTGTTTATCCATTGTGAGTTAATTTTTGCAAATGGCATAAGGTAGGGATCTCATGTTTACATAAGAACACACACTTGTTCTACCACTATTTGTTCAAGAGACTGTCTTTTCCCCATTGATCGAGTCATGGTACCGTTGTGAAAAATCAGCTGACTGTAAATGTTAGGGGTTATTTCTGGACTCTGACTTCTATGTCATTGATCTGTGTGTCTATCCTTAAGCCATACCACACTGTCTTTATAATCATTTCTTTGTAATACATTTTAGAACTGGCAAGTGTGAGTCCTCCCGCTTTGTTCTTCTTTTTCAAGTTTGTTTTGTCTATTTTGGGTTCCTTGCATTTACATGTGAATTTTAGGACCAGCATATTTATTTCTGCAAGAAAAGACAGAATTTTGTTCGGGATCACATTGAATCTGTAAATCAGTTTGGAGAGCACTGCCATCTTAACAATATCAATGCTTCCAACCCATGAACACTATGTCTTTCTGTTTATTTAGAAATCTTTTTCAACAGTGTTTTATGGTTTTCAGTGTATAAGGCTTACACCTTTGGTTAAATTTATTCCTAATATTTTCTTCTTTTTTATACTATTGTAAATGGAATGTTTCTTCTTAATTTTGATTTTTGTATACTCATTGCTGTTATATGCAAGTACAACTGATTTTTGTATATTTATTTTGTAATCTTTAACTTTGCTGAACTGAATGTTTGTTTATTTATTTTGAGACAGAGTTTGACTAAGTCCCCTTGGTAGAGTGTTATGGCATCGCAGCTCATAGCAACCTCAAACTCTTGGGCTTACGTGATTCTCTTGCCTCAGCCTCCCTAGGACCTGGGACTACAGGCACCTGCCACAACACCTGGCTATTTTTTGGTTGCAACTGTCATTGTTTAGCAGGCCCAGGCCAGGCTCAAACTCAGCAGCTTTTGGTGTATGTGGTTGGCACCCTATTCACTGAGCTATGGGCGCTGAGCCTGAACTGAACTTTTAAATTACCTCTAATAGGGTATTTTCATGGATTTTTTAGAGTTTTCTCTAAAAAATATATGATGATATACATATCATCATATAAATATATATGAGATATATATATATATCATATGTAAATATATGATATTATATCTTCCTCAAATAATGGTAATTTTACTTTCTGATCTGAATGCCTTTTATTTCTTTTTTTTTGCTTTAATTTTTCTGTCTGCTTTATTTATTTTTAAAAATGAGCTCATTGATAAACAGCTGTTATTCTACCATGCCAAAAAGGAGAACATTAACCTATTCACCTTCCTAAGGGGTTACACAGTCATTTATGGAGTATACAGCTAAGTCATGTGCGAGCCTGGAAACTTAGGCTCACCACAGTGGGAGCATCAGACAGGGCTATTGGTAGACCAGGTATTGCATTTAAGGCAAAATCTGAGCAGATGCAATAGGCTGCTCTGTATTTTTGACTTGTGATCTTATCAAGGCTGACTGGCTACCCTCAGGAGCAGGTCAAAGCAGAACCTATCTGAGAGATAAAATCAAGGTCCTTAGCTGATCTAGGCAGTGGCCACAGAAAGCCTGTGGTCAGAACATCCAATCATAGATAAGACTCACTCAGGTGATCTATCCTTAGCTCACAATGAGGTTAGTTTTCAGGAGCAACTTTAGAGATGGTAGAAATGAGGTGTCTGCCCCTAATCACTGCTCTACCATGGGTGTGGCCTCTGTGGCTGTGCATTGCTGCCATCTCTCATCTCCTTCACCAGCCTCCAGGGGATTCTCTGAGAATGCCTTTCTTCAAAACAGCATCCCCGCCTTGCTCTTTCTGGGTTTACAACTTACTTTGGGGAAACGCAGTAACTGTAAGCTTCTTAAGAAAGATCACAAGGAACAGACAGTCTTTTGAGATCACTATGTCTAAAGATGGCTTGATCCTCATCTGTGGGAGTGGTGGCCTGGCTGACTTGGATGTCACCTAGTCTATGGGAGTGGTGGCCTGGCTGAGTTAGATAGATGTCACCTTTCGGATTTTTAATAGTTTTCCTTCATTATCTTCTTTCTTTGTTTTTTAGAAGAACCCAAAGCATTCTAGTTTTTGAAATTTTTTGTGTGTATGTGTTTTTTTTTCTTTCCTGGAAGCTTGTGGAATCTTCATTTTATCACCATGGTTTTGAATATTTTATGATGTTGAACCTTGAAGTGGGTCAGTTTCCATCCATTTGGCTGGACATTCAGTAGTTTCATTATAAACATTTTCTGTTTTTGAAACATTTCTTGGAATTTCAGTTGAGAATTCCTCCTTATTTTTCTGTTTCTGAGTATCTCTTGCTATTCTAGTGTTAGACTTCCTAAATTGAAGCTCTCATTTTCTTGCTTTTTCCTTCTGCTATCTTATCTGATCTTTTTGCTCTGCTTTCTTTGAACTTACTTCAGTTTTACCATTCTTCCCTTTTTATTTTTCTAAATATTTCTGCTGTCCTGGTTTTACTTCCAAGTGATCATTTTTATTCTCTGAAAGTTCCTTTTAATAACATGTTGTCCTTTTTTATAGGAGGCAATATATTTTCTTATCTCTGGAGGGTGTTAATATTTTTTTGTTTTGCTTTTCAGTCTTTCCTCCCGCCTAGTTCATTTTTCTCAGTTACACTTTTCTCTTTGGCGTTTCGTTTTTATCTTTTATGTTGGAGGCTTTTCTCAGATGTCTGGCGAGCCTGATCTGCTCATAATTGCCTCTTAAACATTGATTAGACAGCCCAGGGCTAGGGCAGGGGAAATGAAGAGTTATTGCTTGGTGGGTATGGAACTTCAGTTTGAGAAGATAAAAAAACAGTTCTGGAGGTAGATGAAGGGATGGTTGCACAGTGATGTGAATGCATTTAATGGGGCTGAACTGAAGTCTTAAAATGGCTAAAATGGTGAATTTAATGCTATATCCATCTTATCCCAATTTTTAAGAAACTAACTAGACATGGATTACTCGGATTGGCCATACTGATCTTGATGTAGAGCGTGTGGGGCCGGGCGTGAGGTGGGAGAAAGAATCCAGTAATGAGTTTCTTTTCATGCTCATCTTTACTCTTGTCTGTTCATTGTACCCTCAGTCCACCAGTTCCATTGGTCTTAGGGGTTCTCTGGTGTACATATTGTTTATTAGTTTTTTGCATTGTTAGCTTAGGGGCAACCGCCGGACATCTGTCATTTGCTTAGCCCATGAGTCTGCTTGCCAGCTTGCCTGATTTTGTGGTTGGTGTCCTTTCTTTTGGTTTCTCTGACTTTGGAAGGTTATAGGTGTTTTTGTTTTGTTTGTTTTTATTTGTTGATTTTCAAGTCCTTTTAGTGTAGCTTTTAGTGACTTTTGCATAGTGAAATCAGATTCATGACATAAATTTATCATGTTATCCTGAAACTTTCACATCATCTTTCAGAATATTTAATTGGGTGGGCAGTGACTCATGCCTGGCATCCCAGCACTTTGGGAGGCCAACAGAGGAGGCCAACTTGATGCCAGGAGTTCTAGACCAGCCTGAGCAACATAGCAAGACTTCATCTCTACAGAAAGTAAAATTTTGAAAAGTTAGTTAAGCGTGGTGGCATGTACTTATGGTCTTAACTATAGGGAGGCTGAGATGGGAGGATCACGTGAGCCCAGGAGTTTGAGGCATCAGTGAGCTATGATTGCACTCCAGCCTGGGTAAAATAATGAGACCCTGTCTCAAAACCCCCCCCCCCCCAAACCCAAAGAATATTTAATGTAAATTGATGAATCATCCTCCAGGTATGTGGTGCTATCCCATGAAAGTGTAACTTTTCTTTATCCTCACCAACATTGAATCTTACTAATCTTTTCTGTCTTCACTGATCTGATGAGGGAACTGTGGCATATCATTTTAAAATCTGCATTTTTTGAATAGTGGTGATGATGAATAGTTTTCATATGCTTAACCATGTTTCTTTCTTAGAGATTCGCCTATTGACAGTTTCTTATTCCTGTTTCTACTGGAGTATTTATCTCTGCCTTATCAATTTATAAGAACATTTTATGTATCAAATCAACTCCTTTTATACTCACTTTGCTGGTATTTCTCTAGCTTGTGTTTCTCCCTTTCATGTGTTCCCAATATTTTTCGACAAGCACACATTTTACCTTTTTTGTGGTTAAATCTTTTCTTTTCTTTTTTATAATGTGTCTTTTCTTTTTTATAATGTCCTAAGAAAGTTATTCATTCTTCTTAGGCTGTGCAAATTATTCATGTATATTTTCATTGGCAAATATTTCTTTTCAAAATAAGTCCCAGATGGGTGAAATATTTTTATATAAAGTATGAAGATTTTAACATAGGGACCTCGTCTCAAAGCACAGAATTCCCTTACTTTAATCATCAATCCTTTCACACTGATTTGAAAGTCTCTGGTTTTATCTGCTAAAATATTTTAGATTTGGAAACACTGAGGCTAAATCACATGATGACTAATTGGTCACGAAGAGGAGGCCGATTCACAGAGGACTCCCAGGCCCCTTGTTCTGGTCACAAGATGATCAGTGGTGATGCCCATTGAGAAGGGGATATGGTAGGGATAGCAGGTTTGGGACAGGGTCAAGTCCTCTTTTTGGCTATGTCAAGTTCTAACTTCTTATGTGAACTTCCTGTACATTCAAAACTTAGGTGAGGTGGAACTTTAGCCCTCATGTTTTCCTCAGAATATCAGAAGCTTCTTTGTTCCCACTGTTATGATCCTCAATCCTCTTTTGGGAGTCCTGTCAATACTCCTGAATTGTTTTTGTAACTTCCCTTATTGCTTTCTTTGTTCTAGGGGAGGAAAGAGCAGAATCAAATCCTGGCCCAGACTCCAGATGTGTGTTCTTGGCCAAGGCACTTCCCTTTTCTGACATTTAGTAAGTTGAGGGTAATAGTAGCTTTCCTGCAGGGCTTTTGTTGTGCAGTTTGGAGGTAATTCCTGTAAAGTGCAAGTCCTGACCACATTATGAGGTGGTTCCTGTTGAGTGTACTCGTGATGCTGTTTGATTCTCTAACTTCAGTTCATTCATCAATATTCAATGTACTTGGTTGGGGAAGGTGGCTCACACCTGTAATCCTAGCACTCTGGGAGGCCAGTGCTGGTGGATTGCTTGAGCTCACACGTTTGAGACCAGCCTGAACAAGAGTGAGCCCATCTCTAACAATAACAAAAAAATAGCTGGGTGTGGTGGGCACCTGTAAACCCAGCTACTTGAGAGGCGGAGGCAAGAGGATTACTTGAGCCCAAGAATTCGAGGTTATTGTGAGCTATGACACCCCGGCACTCTATCAAGGGTGACAGAGTGAGACTCCGCCTCAAAAAAAAAAATTCAGCCCATGTGACATTCACACCTGGAAGCCGTCTCAGAGGTGGCCGGGTCGGGGCTCTTTGTCTCTCCTCCCCTGGCACCAGTGTGTAGTTTGGCCTCACATTCACTGTGCTGTGTCGCGTTTGCTTATAACTTAAAGGCACCAAATGGGAAGAATGACAGCTTCTTCTTGTTCTCTACCCTAGGCCAAGCATGTTGTAAGTTACAGTTTTGCTGAATAAGCTAATTTCAGCTGCACATGTGCAGAGATTTTTTTTTTTGTTGTTGTTGTTATTGTTCCTACATCCTTTGGCATCATGCTGGAAACTTCTGTATTTGAAACTTCAACACTATAGTTATTTAGCTTTAGATTGCAGAAACTGCCTACCTATCTGAGCCATCATTTGGGTTTTCTTGGTGATCTGGCCGGTTGTATACTTTGTCACTAATATTTCCCTGTAGAACAAGCACATCTGATCACGGTCTCTCAATGGGTTGTGTGCCCAGGTTGAAAGCAGGATGGCTCCTGTTATAAAACTTTTTGAGTGGAGGGTTATACCCTCTGGGCTTCCAAAGGGATTTGGGAGACGTGGTCACACTGGCATTGTTTGCCTTTCTTCGTGGTTTATAATTGCAGAGATAGGAGAAGTCTTGTGTTTTGCAAAGATAACATTCTTCATGTGTTGCTGAGGGCCGGAGTGAAATAGCCGACAGACACCCTGTTATCATGCGGCCCCACACTCAGCCAGGCTCTCTTTATTTGAACATCACCTGCCTTTAAAGAGCCTCCCTAATCAGAAAGAATACTTGCTTTTGCCCCCAACCAGATCACTGCAATGTGACAGCTTTTGCTCTGTGGGTTTGTAATCCCAACTAAGTTGTGCATGTACATACATATCTCTGTGTGTATTTTTTTAGGCTGTGGGGAGAAAAGGATGAGAAGGAACAGTGTGTATCTTTACACAAGAGATAGTGGGAGCGCCCCAGCTAAGCCCAAGCCTCAGCTGCTAACTGGCTTAACACAAAACAAAACCCACCAAGAACAGCCACAATGAAAAAGAAAGCATTCTTACTATGAAGTAATTATAGGCTCACAGGAAGTTGCAAAAATTTGCAGCAAGTTCTGTGTAGCCTTGACTTGGTTTCCCCCAGTGGTAGCATCCTGAAGAGATCCAGTTCAGTGTCACAACCAGGAAATTGACTTTGGTCCTTTTGGTCTTTAGCCCAGATGATTGAGAAGTGAGGGGATGGTTTGGCATTAGAGCTGTGGTTCAGCTAGAAGGTTCTTTGGTCTTTTCCAGTCCAGGTCTCTCAGATTGGCTGGTGGCCTGTTCTTCTGGCTGTTTTATGAGGTATGACAATTAAGTTCACCAGTTCGTCCTAGAAAAAGAGCTACATATGTCATTGCTGAATATCACTACAGTCACCAGATAGCCAAGGGGAGGGCTTCAAAGGTGATATTCAGCAGTGAGCTATGCAGCACTTTTTAAAGGATAGTTCGTGAACTTAATTGTCAGATCACATACGATGACAGTTCTGATGGTCATTCTGGGAAAAAAGTTCCAAAATTGCTTTGAACAGTGGATTAGATGCTGGTTTTGGTGCATAGCTTCCCAAGGGCAGTACCTCGCAGGTGACTGTAATGATATTCAGCAATGAATCGTGTAGCACTTTTTGTAGGAGAAGTTCACACACTTAATTGTCTGACCCTGTGCATCTCAATGGGCTCCCCTGGCTAGAAGAAACATGTTAGGTTCTGTAGGCCTTTTGGATGCTGATAAAAGCTGCTGCTTATAGACCACCCTTGTGCTACATTAACAACTTAACAGGGGCTTTTGTGTAAGCATGCATGAGCTTACAAATCCTATTTGTACATAGGGTCCATGCTGCCTTGACCTTGGAGGGCTCTGAATACAGAGGACCTGAAAATGCTAGGAGAGTATGAACTACCTGTAGGATAGCTGGCTTGCTCATCCTTGGCTGCCAACTGCATTTAAAGAAAACTCCAGGAAGCAGTGACCGCGTGCCACCAACGTGTGACCCTGTTCTCTCCAGGGCTTCACATTTCTTGCATTCTGTTTTGCTCTCTCCTTAATGACTGTGACTTTTGCTATTTCAAGGAAGAGATTTTCCAGCTTCACAGTATTCGGGATCAATATCGCCGTAAATAAGAAACATAATGAGAGAAAAACACACTCCAGCCTGTAGACAAATTTGGTTGCTTAAACTCACATGTTGTTATTGGAATCAGCTACAAATGCCAGACTTTTCAGCTGCCTTTGATGGGGCAAGATAGGGGAATGCAGGTTTTAGTTTGGGGGAATAACTTGGAGACCGCACCTATAGATATTGTGATGTTCCCATGCTGATTTAGGCTTCTCCTATTTATTGTTCAAAAAGGTAAAATTTGAATGGGAGAGCAGTGGAAAAGGAGTTTTTTAACAAGGGAATTGGGCGCAGAGATTGCCTTCCTTTTCAGGGTGCCTCTCATGAAGGCCCAACTCGGTGGGATGTGTTTAGTTTAGCACTTGGGTCTTTTGCACGTCACATTTCTTTGCTTTCTTCCTTTCATCTTTTGCTTTCTTTTGTCCTCACTTTGTTTGATCTTGCTGTGGAATCGCCCTTAAAATGCTTTCACATCTAGCAGAAGCCTCCCTTTTGAGTCTCTTCCTTACTTCTTGAAGTTTCTCACTCTCACCTCTTTTTCGCTGCTTCTCACGGGTCGCCAAGTGCGTTATTTAAGTCTGCAAAGCCAACAGATGCTCAGAGAATAAATATACGGTATTATCGTGGCTGCCCGTGTCCTTTGATCCTGTGTTTTCATGAGCTGTGTCCTCACTGCAGATGTTCTTTAAGCCCAGGATTTCAGAGATGGACAGGCCCGTGCCACGGTGGTGGGATGTGCCCTCAGGCAC
This sequence comes from Galagoides demidoff, assembly GCA_963574575.1. NCBI lineage: Eukaryota > Metazoa > Chordata > Mammalia > Primates > Galagidae > Galagoides > Galagoides demidoff. The sequence goes on along the minus strand of CAUYQV010191695.1, from coordinate 7,053 downwards.
GTGGCTCCTGCATCCCTGAGCTCCTTCAGCTCGGTGGTACTGCACAGAGGAGCCTGAAGCCCACAGGTTTCCTTGGATGCCCACCCCTTCTGAGCCGCGCTGGTCAGTCCTTGGGCCTCTTCTCTGGAGAGTGTCGACTGCTGTTAGTGGAAGGCAGCCTAAAAAAGGAGACACCCTTCCTCAAGTCCAGAGGCTGCTGACCCCTCTGGGCTATCCAGCCAACTTCCCAGCCCCAGTTGCAGCCCTAATCCCTCACCTTCCCCATCGGAAATTGATGGTGGCAGATTCAGAATAAAATGGGGTCATCACACTGGGCACTCTGACCACCTTTGGTCCTCACATACCCCTGTGCAGTGGAATAAGGTCGTACATACTCTGGTGCTTAGTCTCTAAGTGAAAGTGTGGGTGCTTCTGGGCTGCTGGAGGAAGCCTGTTCTCAGGACAAGCCCGGGTTGGACAAGCTGTCAACTTCAGATTTCATAGCATCGCGTTTGCAGGAATTGGGGGCAGAGTGCTGTGCCTCTGCCTGGGAAAGGGGTGGCCTTGGGAAAGTTACTGTCCTCAGCCTCCACCCCCCCACCTCCCACACCCCCGTCTCAGTCCATTTGGCCTGCTACAAAAAATACCCTAGACAACTATAATGTATCCACAAAAAAAGTAAAATGAAAATAATTTAGAAAGGGAAATACCCTAGACCAGGTAATTTGTAAGCAGTAGAAACGTAAAGCTCGCAGTTTTGAGGCAAGGCGCCAGCAGATTTAGTGTCTGGTGAGGGCCCAGGCCTCACAGATGGCCCCACTCTGTGCCCTCATATGGTGGGAGGGCAAATGAGCTGCCTCAGGTGTCTCGTTATCAAGGCACTGATCCCATCTTTGAAGGAGGCGTCCTCATCACCTAATCACCTAATCACCTCTCAAAGGCCCCACCTCTTAATATCAGTGCCTTGGGGGATTAGGGTTTAACATACGAAGTTTGCGGGGACACAAACATTCAGAACATAGAATCTTCTTTGGGCCTCATTTTTTCCATCCATACAATGGGGATAATAAAACTCTTCCCTCACAGAGTCATTGAGAGTCCTCGAGAGGGTAGAAAAAGTTGATACGTGTCAAGTGCTTACCGCAGCATGTTACACTTACCCAGGACTCAGTACGTGTTAAAACAAAACTTGCAAAGTGTTAAAAGTTTGCCTGACAGCCATCCACTGGTTAAATTATGAAAAGGCGTTGAGTCTGGCTAACTAGTGTTCTGGAGCTTTTCATGATTAGCTGACATTTTTAGTCAGCTTGGTTAGCAATTTGGAGATATAAATATTTCATTCTAGACACAGATAGGCACAGTATTTGAAATGTTTGAAAAATAGTGATTTTTTTTCAGAAAAGAAACTTTGCACTGTTGACACCAGCTTTTCCAGAGGTGTTCTCATCGTGAAGGTGTCAAGGCCAACACTTTGGCCCCTCACATCGTGTCTCTTCGAGGCCATCTGAGGGCTGGCTGTGTGTTTACACATGTATTTTTGTGAAATTTAGAAAAATAAGATTTATTTATTTATTAAGAAGATTTATTTATTAAGAAGAGCCCCCACATTGTACAAACTTCACATCTCACAAAACCCAGATTCATTTCTGGGACTTACTGTCTCCATTGGACAGATTAGAAAATCATATGTCACATGACCAATATATGCAGTCAGGTGTCCTCCCCACCCACATTTTTTTCATTTTCAAAATGTTATAAAAACTCACTCCTGGCCTTTGTGTGGCCTCTTCTTTATATACCTGTTTTTTTTTTTTTCAGGCATAAAGATATTCTCAGGCACACTTGGTAAATCCTGGTGTTTCAAGTCTATTTTTATGTGTGTGTTCCTTCTAGAGCACCAAAGCTGATTTTCGCTTATATAAAATATTAAAATATCTCAGAAGACACTGTAGAAATGTCCAGTGACCTGACTAATGTCTGTGCTGAGACTCTCTGGTGAAGCCCATGTTTTCCCCGCACTGTCATAAGCCCCCAAGCATGGGAGCTGGAAGTTCTCCTGGGGAGGGAGAGAAAGTGCCCACTGGGGCAAGCCCGGCCGGGAGTCACTGCCAGAGCTGAGTCTTCCTGCAGTGAGGCCTGTGCTCCCCTCACCCGGTCTGGAGGAGCTGAGGAACCCAAGTCCTCTTGGGATGAGAAATGGCATCTAAGTGTCTCAGCAGACATTCTCAGTGATAGACTTGGTGACCCATGAAGATATAAAGAACTGGGCGGTGCCTGTGGCTCAAAGGAATAGGGTACCAGCCCCATATGCCGGAGGTTCAAACACATCCTGGGCCAGAAACTGCCAAAAAAAAAAAAAAAAGATATAAAGAACAATCCAGGAGCAGAGATCTGATCTGCCTTGGGAGAAAATGTCCCGGCAGGAATCCAGGGCTGGTGGGAGGACAGTTGGTAAGACTGTGCTCTGGGAACAAGCTTCCAGTCTGTCAGCTACCAGAACGGGGATTAGGAAGGTCAACTGGTCACAGAATCATTAGAGTCAGGTCATTAGTGAGGCTGAGGGGTTTAAATTCACACACACACACTCACCTTGCCTTCCCCACCTTCAAAAGTGACCAATTGTACAGGCAGGAAAGGCCACGTTTGCTAGGAGTCCATTTTTATGAACTGTCCATAATAGGCAAATTCACAGGGATAAAAAGCACGGAAGTGGTCACCAGGGCTGGAGAAAGTGGAGAAGGGAGATGGGGTGATGACAAAATTCACAGGGATGAGGTGATGAAAAACTTTTGGGACTAGAGGCTGGTGGTGGTAGTTGGGAATGCGGCTAGGCTGTATGTTTTAAAATGGTCAAAATGGTCAATGTCATGTGGGTTTTACCACAGTAAAGAACAATGAGAAAGAAATGAGCCTGTGCTTTTCTGAGACATTGGGGGTCTGTGTGAGGGTCGTCTGAGTGCTTGTCAGCCCCAGTAAAGCTTCTTGACTTAGGAGTGCTGGGGGAAGCTGGGGAACCGGCATTCTTACACACTCCAGGTGATTCCCGCTCTTGAGGACAAGTGACTTGGAGGCAGTCATTTTTGTTTTATTTTGGTTTTTAATTGGAACATGCCATATGTGCTATTCTCTCATCCCCAGCTGTCACAGCCCATGCATTTGTGGCGAGCAGCATGCCCAGACCGCCACAGTGGCTGGCGGGGAGGGATGTGGGTGGTGAGAGGGGCAGTGGCAGTGAAGGGGGCTGATGGCAGCAGGAGGACTGTTGGTAGGGGGGTCGTTCTACAGCAGCCGTAGCAGAAGTGGAGAGTGAGAGCCCTGGCTCAGGGACTGACCTAATTGTGAAATTGCTCCATGCAGGAATGGCCGGCCACTAAGGTCTCAATTTTGGAAACAGCGAGGCAAACCCACACCATGTAAGCTGAGGTCACCTCCAAAGGGTTCAATCTTTTAGACAAGGTGGATGAGGTGACCCCAAGGCAGTGGGTAAAGCAGAGATGTGTGGGGCAACACTGGGGTTCTGGACCGTCTGCTCAGTTAGAATGAACCCTGTTCTATACACACTGGCTGTTCATCCCAGATGGGGTTAGGTAGGGGCCAAACGCTGGGCTGGAACTACCCTAATTGTGTGCACCGGGACAGCCACCATGGTGACCTTGACACAAGTTCTTGGGCCACACCTCAGACATATTGGGCAATCCAATATGGGTGAAGGGTTGAGAAACACTCATCTAAGCTGAGACTGGTTCTCCTAAGTCTCTATCCCTTGAGGGAGAATTGGAATATTTAGTAACTCTCGCCATCACGTCTCATCATCAAGATGTTATAGTTGCCTGAGGGTTGAGAGGTCAGATTGCCCGCCTTTGTGCACAGGATGACTGGACCCAACCCGGAGCAGTGCGCCCACTTCCCAAGCCCCTGTATATGTGCACTGAGGTTCTTGCATTGGTTTTGGAAGTAGGTGGGGACGACTTGAAGTCAACACTTGCCCCTGAGGAGGGCTTAGAGCCAGGGGGCTGTACAGATGGTTTATTCTATGATATTGCTGAAAGTGTGAGTCCAGTAATACATTTTTTGCTTTAGTTCTCACTGTCTGTGACTTTTTTTTGCTGACCTTGGCTTCTTGAGCCCGGATGGCTCCTGGTGTTTATCTTATTGTTAAGGGGCGGCCGTGGAGCAGATCTCGGGGCCCACTCACCAGTCACGGCAGTATCTGCTTCTCCCCCTCACCTTCCCCAAATGTTCTTCATCAGAGTCTTAAGAAACACAAGGTTTCCCAGATGGCACTAAGCCAATTTACTGTTGGGTTTTATAACAGTGGAAGGTAAACATTTATTTGCAGAAATGAGTTTTTCTTTCCCTGAGTTTGTTGGTGAGGAAAAAAAAGTATACCATTTCTCTTACTGTTCTGACGTCTGCGAATGGTTTCATCCACTAAGGCTGAGAAACCACTAAGGCTGATGAGCGACCTTAGGGGAAGGTGTGACATCTTTAACCACTGTCAGGTTGGGTTTATTTTGCCTGCACAGTGGGCCTGCAGGCCTTGTTATCCATGGCTAACCACTGAGATCACTTACATTAAGGGGAATTTGGGTTTTTGCACCCCACGCCCAACCAGTCTAGCTTCTCTCCTTTTCCAAATCGCAATACCCCAGGGCCCTCAAGGGCTGCTTCAGGTGTAGTCCACTAGGACCAGGCTTTCTGGAAGTTTCTCCTGAGCTGTCCAGTTCTCTCTCTGCCGACCTTGTTCTAGCAGGGCCCAGTTGTACCAAGAAGGACATTCTCACTGCTTCCTTTAGGAACCTCCTGTTTGTCTAGATCTACAGGCTGTTCTCAGCTCTCATTTCCTCCAACACATGGGACTCTACTGAGGTTGAGTAGCTTTCTGAGGACGGGGATTGTGCTCTCCTCTCCCACATAGGCTCTCTATACATGTTTATAAAATGAACACGTGTATCCGCCTCTTGAAGACTCTGCCAAAGGCTCTGTTCTCCTGTGCTGCTGTCCCCACCCGGGGTTGTCCTCTGGCCCTCTTGCTGCCTCCTAAACACATGTGTTCTGCAAAACGTGGTTCTGAGTCTTCTTCACCCGTCTCCTGAACAGCATCTCTTCCACCCTGTCCCCGACACCTCTGCCCTGTCTCCTCACCTCTGGGTTCAGCTGTCTACCCCTGAATGTCTGGTGGCATCTCAACCTGTCCCCAGAGGAGCTTCTTTCTTTGTTTTAATCAATGGCATCTTCCTAGCTCCCTCCCAAGACTAAAACTTTGACACATAAATAGATCCCACTCTGTGCTTATGTGTTTTCTTTGTGCTCTGCACGGTGAGAGCTCACGTCCAGACCTTCTGCTTAACAGAAGCACCTGTTCCATGAACACTCCAGCCAGAATGATGTCTCCCTCAGTGACTCCTCACAGCGCTTTTCCTCCATGACCATGAACTCCGTTTACCCACAATACTGAATATTGTAAATTTCAAACACTTCCCTTTAACTAGGTTATAAGCATCTTGACAGAGCACTTGTGTCCAAATTGTGTTTGAGTCCAGGCAGTGACACCACCCGATACCTTATAGTTGGCCTGTGTTCTCCATCAGATCCTTACAATAGCCAGGATCTCCATCAGTTCCAGGAGAATGTTCTGGGTGTTTAGAATGCCAGGTGTTGGGTGGTGCCCTTGCTTGGACTCACAGACAACTGATGTACTAGAAACAGGACCCTGACAGGGTCACTTGTTCTGCAACTTTGCTGGTTAGAGGGTGGCATCACCCCCAGTATTCCCATCCAAGCCTGTCAGCTGTCACTTTTGCTGTGTTTGGAGCAGGAAAGGTGCTTGCCCCTACACAGTGGGCCTCGGATGCCACAATGAAGTTGAATATTTAGAAAGACAAGCTGTTGTTCATGGGAAGTTATAAAATTGACCCGTTTTAATAATAATGACAATAAACCAGTTATCATTAGACTTAATGTTTATTGAATGCCTATCGAGAGCTTTATGTGTAGCTTCTCATTTGCTTTCAACTGCCATGAAGTTTGTGCCAAATGATTAGTATTATCCCATTTCCCTTTATGTGTCTCAGAGCCCTTTGCCATCCGCATCTCTGTAGCCTTTACGTGGTCGGTGGCAGTTAGCTACACTTTCTTTTCCCAGCCTCGTAGATCCCTACCCTTATCTCTCCCCCAAACTCTCATAAACACTTACCAAATGAGGAAATCACTTAGTACTTGGACGTGGTGACTGATACAGCCATGAGCTGACATCTGGTTTCTGGGCAGAGTCAAAACTAGGTCCCAGGCCTCCTGGCATCTAAATGCTAACAGTGCCTGTGGGTGCCCAGCACGGTGTGCAGTCTTTGGAGTGTTCCTGAACCAACAGAGATTCCTGCATCATATGCCAGCCCTGGTGAGTGGGCAGGATTCCCTTCATAGCATATCATGGGGGCTTTGCCCACCTTGTGCCCCTTGTCTCCACTGGTACATCCCTCTGTCCCTGCCTACCCACCGAATACTCAAGGGGAATAAATGAAACACCAGGCAGGTGTGGTCTGCCCAACCTTCTTGCTGGCATTCTTGCTCCAAGAAGGCTACTTAACTGAAGGGAAACCCCAGCCAACATCAAATCAGTAGATGGTTTCTAGGCGCTGAAAACTCTGTGGGCTACTCCAGTCTCCAGTGTTTGGTTACCCCTTCTTTCATGGTGGGTGAGGGAGCAGAGGGTCCTCACAGTGCAGCTGATGCCCTACCCCGCCCCCCCCCCAAGCTGGTACTGGGATGATGGTAAAAATGAAAGAGGGGCAAGACATCGATCATAGATCACTTTTATCCAGGGTATAGTACATGCCACGTGTCTGCTAAGACCACCCTTTGCCTCTTGAGCTCAGTGGTTCTCAAAATGTGGTTCCCCACACGAAGGCATTGATTTTCTTTTTTGTTTGTTTGTTTGTTTTTTCTTTTATTAGATCATAATTGTGTACATTAATTCTATCATAGGATACAGTGTGTTGCTTCCATATGCAGTTTGGAAAACTCTCATCCAACTGGCTAACATAGCCATCATGTCTTTCTCATAATTGTTGTGTT
>CAUYQV010191693.1:0-23610 GCA_963574575.1 Galagoides demidoff | reverse complement strand
AGAAAACAGAAACTCAATTCTATACTCCTGGAGCTTCTGCAGAAAGAAGACACTCACACCTGAGTGAGAGAAGAGTGCAGGTCAGCAGGAAATAGAAACTCAATTCTGCACACCTGGAGCATCTTCAGAGAGAAGGCACTCACACCTGAGTGAAAGAAGTGTGCAGGCCACCAGGAAATAGAAATTGTCATAGAAAGGCTATAAAGGCCTGTGGCTCAGTGGGTAGGGCACCAGCTCCATATACCCAGGGTAGGGGGTTTGAATTTGGCCCTGGCCGAACTGCAACAAAAAAATAGCCAGGCATTGTGATGGACACCTCTAGTCCCAGCTACTTGGGTGACTAAGCCCATGAGTTGGAAGTCACTGTGAGCTGTGATGCTACAGCACTCTAATGAGGGTGATAAAAGTGAGACCTTATCTCTTAAAAGAAAAAAAGCTACAAAGACTTTGCAGCCCCCCAAATGTAGACAAGATGTATATTACAAAAATGGCTAGGCAGGCATTTAAGAGATACTATAATTTTTTTTAGATTTCATATTTAATGTATCTATTAGCTTTTAAATTTTGTAGTTTATAAGGCTTGGTGCCTGTGGCTCAAGTGGCTAATGTGCCAGCCACATACACCTGAGTTGGCAGGTTTGAATCTAGCCCGGGCCTGCCAAACAAAGATAGTTGCAACCAAAAAAAAAAATAGCTGGGTGTTGTGGCAGGGGCCTGTAGTCCCAGCTACTTGGGAGGCTGAGGCAAGAGAATCGCTTAAGCACAGGAGTTGAAGGTTGCTATGAACTTCAGATGCCATGGCACTCTACCCAGGGCAACAGCTTGAGGCTCTATCTCAAAAAAAAAAAAAAAATTGTAATTTATTGGGACTGCTTTTTTCATTTGAAATAAAAATTCATGATTATAGTGGATTTTGTATTTACATTTCTATATTCTTCAATCTGGAGTGCCCCCACATCCCCACACCAAATGGATAAGTATCAGGCTCCACAAACACAGGACTGGGCCTCATTAAATTAGGTTGCTTTTCTGAGACTGGTTTCCCGTGTGGCTGCCTGCCCATCCTTCCTGCCCGCCTGCCCCTTTCCAACCGAGTTGTGTGTCTTCTTGATTTTGTTTTTTTGGCCATTCTCACTTAGCAAGATACTCTCTTATTTAATCCTAACCAACTTGTCTTCCCATGTATTAAATTCTTGTAAAAATCAGCAGGGAATTTTATTTTATTTTTTTGTGATGCCTGGTGGGCAAAATACTGGTCAGCATATTAAATTTGGTCTAATTAAAAACTCAAATGAACCCATTGTTCATTCCACTCCTTATTAGGGAAGAGAAGTCTTTAAAAGAGATTAGTCAAATGACTCCTTCTTTCTTTCAAATATTCAGTTCAGCATTTTGCTCAACCATTTTGTTTTTAATAAAAAGGAAGCTCTGATTGGTAATGTTGAAAACTTTTGGTTATTGAAAAAAAATTACAGTAAACCCAGTCTGGGTTGCACAATTGTACAGGGATTTTGAAGGTAGTGGTACAGGTAAGCAGCTAACATAGCTATACAGTTAGTTGTGGGAATACTAACTAGACATTTCACAAACGTTTTCTGGCCTGATTTCTTTTTTTTTCTACAGAGAGCTGAGTTACTCGTGGATAGACTGATGATGATCTTAGCTGCTGAGCTGAACTGTAAGTTTCTCTTGTGTTCTTGTTTTCCTTCTTCCATAGTCCTCCTCCCTTTCCTCTGCCCCTGTGGTCACCCATTTTAATGTTTAAGTTGTGACTTTCCATGTGCACATGTTCTTGTCAAACATATGGTTTTGATTTGCATTTATATGTGTATCTAACTTATATGAATGGTGTGTGATATTGATACAGTGGTCCCTCCCTTGTCTGCAGGGGACACATGCCAAGATTCCCAATGGATGCCTGAAATGTTAGATAATATGGAACCCTATATCTCCTATGGTTTTTGTTTTATTGTTCATGTGCTTTTCATCTGACAATCAAGATGCCTAAGTGACAAATGGGCAGGTAGCACTGGATCTGCTGGATGGGGGGATGGTCATGTCGTGGGTGGGACAAGGCGGGGTGATGCGAGATTTCATCACGCTACTCAGAATGGCATGCAATTTAAAACTTATGAATTGCCTCTTTCTGGGATTTTTCATTGAATATATTTGGTAACTGACCCATGGACAGTGAAACCGTGGGTGCAGGCTATTGTTGTGTTGGCACTACCTGTCTTATGTACCAGTAGCTTGTATGTGGAAGGGCATACAGTATTTCTAACTTGTCTACTCAGTTCCTTTGGTGAAACCTTGATGAGGCAATAGCTCATTTCACTTATTTTCATAGGTACAAAATCCTTGACTGGGTGTGGTGGCTCATGCCTGTAATCCTAGCATTCTGGTGGGCTGAGGCAGGTGAATTGCTTGAGCTCGGGTGTGGAGACCAGCCTGAGCAATAGTGAGACCCTATCTCTATTAAAAATAGAAAAACTAACTGGGTGTTGTGGCAGGAACTTGTAGTCCAGCTTCTCAGGAGGCTGAGGCAAAAGGATCTCACAAAGCTAACAGTTTGAGGTTGCTGTGAACTATGACCCCATGGCACTATACCCAGTGTGACAGAGTGAGACTCTGTCTCAAACAAACAAACAAACAAAAAACAAAAACAAAGCAGAAAAACCTAGGTAAAGCATCAGCTAACCAAATTTTACATTTTATTAAAACATACATATTTATATAACCTATGCACAAGTAGGCTTTATATAAGAAATGCAAGCCGGGTGTGATGGCTCATGCCTGTAATCCTAGCACTCTAGGCCGATGTGGGTAGAGTGCCTGAGCTCATGAGTTCAAGACCAGCCTATGCTAGAATAAGACCCTGTCTCTAAAAAAAAAAAAAGAGCTGGGTGTTAAGGTGGGTGCAGTAGTCCCAGCTACTCAAGAGGCTAAGGCAAGAGAACCACTTGAGTCTAAAAGTTTGAGATTGCTGTGAGCTATGATGTCATAGCATTCTACTGAGGGTGACAAAGTGAGACTCTGTGTCAAAAAAAAAAAAAGAAGGAAAGAAACGCAAAGATGAGTCCACATTAAAAACATCTATCACTGTCACCATATTCATGGTTTAAAGGAGAACAATCACCAGTGTCTAAATGAATGAAGAGCAAGTTTAATACTTATTTACATTAAAAACATTCAGAAAGCTAGAAAAAGAAAGGAACCTCTTTTACCCAAATAAAGGCTGTATACCAAAAATCCTAGAACAGAAAGCACGTTAATTAGAGAAATGTTAGATGTACTTCCATGAGGATCATATGACAGGGATGTCACTAATGCTTCACGTGGGGTTGCATAATTTAGCTATAGAAAAGAGAAAAGGATATGAAATAAGAGGATTCAGGGGGGAAACAAAAGTTAATATTGTAGCTTTTGCAGTTATTAAGACAAGAATCTCAATAGCAAAAAACAACCAAAACCATCAACCAAAATAATAGAACTAATTACATAGTGCAGCTGTTTGCCAGATACAAGACAATATTATAAAATGCAAATACAGGATGTCTTAAAAGTCACCATTTTATGAAATATTTACAAAATATTCTCTATCTGTTGGCCATCTCTTTGTAAACTTTTATAATAAATATTTTATAAATAAAGGTACTTTTAGCTCCAATTTCCCATTTTTCTTATGCATGGCAATTGACTTTTGGGATATCCTGTATAACTGAAATAAAGAGGGAAGAATATGTGTGAGACCTGGGGCCAGAATGAAAATGAAGATCAAATTGTATATGTAAATATCTAAAATTTAAAATTGAAGTTATTTAAAATATGCTATAAAATGAGAATACATTTAGTAATATCTACCAGCAACAAGCTTACCACTTGCTTATCGCACCACACCACCCTCTGAAAGAGGGAGACAGGGGCCACTTCTTTCTGCCTCATGCCAGCTGGTGCACCTCTAGGTCAGGTTCTACAGAAACGCACTCTGAGACAGAGATTTCCATTCAGGTTATTTATTTCTTTATTTTTTTAAGACAGAGTCTCACTTTGTCACCCTTGGTAGAGAGCTATGGCATCATAGCTCACAGCGACCTCAAACTCTTGGGGTCAAGCAATTCTCTTGCCTCACCCTCCCAAGTAGCTGGGACTACAGGTGCCCACCACAATGCCTGGCTATTTTTAGGGGCCTTGCTCTTGCTCAGGGTGGTCTCCAACTCCTGAGCGCAAGATTCCACCTGCTTCAGACTCCCAGAGTGCTGGGATTACAGGCATGAGCCACCGCACCTGGCCACCATTCAGGTTGTTTAATGGGGAAAAACCATCTGTAATAAACAAATCTTAGCCTGGCATGGTAGCTTACATCCATAATCCCAGCACTTTGGGAGGCTACAGTAGGAGGATCACTTAAGGACAGAAGTTGAGACCAGCCTGTAGATCTCTCTCTATAAATAAAAAAATTATCTGGGGTGGTGGCTCATGCCTGTAGTCCCACTTATTGGGGAGTCTGAGGCTCTTGCCTCAGGACCATGTAAGCCCAGGAAGGAGTTTGAGTCTGCAGTGAACTCTGAATTGCATCACTGAACTCCAGCTTAGGTGACAGAGCTAGACCCTATCTCAAAAAAAAAAAAAAAAAGAAAGAAAAGAAAAGAAATAATCCGATACAAAATGGGCACACATTTTGAAAAGGTACTCTACTGAAGAAGATACAGGGATGGCAAATAAGCACATGAAAAGATGTTCACCATAAGTAATGAGGGGAAATGCAAATTAAAAGCACAGTGAGATACCATTCCCCTATCAGACTGAAGAAAAGAAAACACTTGACAACACCAAAGGGAGGTCATAGAGCACTTGGAACTCTCCACTTGATGGTGGAAATGCAGAATGGTATAACTACTCTGGAAGAAGAGTTAATCTTTTACTTACCACGAATTCTCTAGCAATCCCACTTGTAAGCACTTACCCAAGAGTAATGAACACAAAAACAAATGAACAAAAAAAGTTAATACCCATATACAAATGTTTACATGTCAATGCAAAGCTTCTCATGGGGAGCACTTGGAAAGTGACTAGTGATATTCAGCAATGTGTATGAGCACTTTTCTTAGGATGAGTTTGTGAACTTAATTGTCAGTATCCTTCAACTGGTGAAAGGATAATCATTTATGGTATATCCATATTTAAAAATGAAAAGGAACAAGCTAGTAGACATGTGACCACATGGTTCAATCTTAAATAAGTAGTGCAGAGCAATAGAAGCCAGACTCAAAAAGGGGGATATATGGCTTGGCACCTGAAGCTCAGTGAGTACAGTTCTGGCCACATACACCAGGCTAGCGGGTTGGAGCCCAGCCCAGGCCTGCTACACAATGACAACGGCAACAAAAAGACAGCCAGGCATTGTGGTGGGCACCTGTAATGTGGTGTTGAGAGGCTGAGGCAAGAGAATTGCTTAAGCTGTGACACCATGGCACTCTACTGAGGGCAACATAGTGAGACTTTGTCTCAAACAAACAAAGGTGTATATATACTGGTGCATATTTTGTTACAATGAAATGAAACTATTTTATTTTAAATTGCACACGAACTTTATGTCCACTTTGTATATATGAGCCAAAAGTACAGGGAAATCAAATAGATGGAGATTGATTACAAAGAGGTAGGGAATTTTAGGGAAGGGTGGAATTGTTCAATGCCTTTTTTTTTTTTTGAGACAGAGTCTCAAGCTGTCACCTTAGGTAGAGTGCTGTGGTGTCACAGCTCACAGCAACCTCAAACTCTTGGGTTTAAGCTCCTGCCTCAGCCTCCCAAGTAGCTGGGGACTACAGGTGCCCACCACAACGCACTGCTATTTTGTTGTTGTTGTTACTGTTATTGCAGTTGTCATTGTTGTTTTACCTGAACCGGGCTGGATTTGAATCCACCAGCTTCAGTGTATGTGGCCTGTGCCCTACCCACTAAGCTACGGGTGCCACCCTGTTCTATGTCTTGATTGTGATTATTTCATAACATTTAGCTATAATTTCCCATTTTCCCTCTGTGTAACAACTTTATGGGCAACTTTTGAGGTACCCTGTATTATCTAATGAGGCCTTCTGTGTGTGTGTGTGCTAAGGGGACATAAGTAAGTCTCAGCCCAGCCATGGGGATCTTATTCTGACAAGGAAGAGAATATTGAACAAATAGAGTATACTGAGCACTGCCAGGGAGGGAAGGGTCAAGTGTGTTGAGCAAGAAGTAGGCACTGAGGATGTCATTGGAAAAGCTGGTTGAATGTGTGGGTGGGATTTTAGTTTAGTTAAGGGACCACATGAGCATAGCCATGGCAGTGCATAACTGCCAGATAAGCTATTGGACTTTATGGCAGACGACATCTGTTTTGGAGCAGATCAGCAGAGGCTTGAAAGTTCCCAAGAGCCTCAGGTCCCAAAGTGCTTTGGATGCCAAGTCCTTGGATTGATGGAGTTCCTGAGTCTTGAGAGAGGAAGGAAGATGGCATGCGGTGAATGTGTACAGTATGGAAGGGACAGGATCTAGGAAGCCTGAAGATCAAGTTTCTGTCTTCTATTTTTAACCCAGATCACTCAGGGTGTCTGCAGGGAATGCAAAACAGAAGTCTTCAAAGCAATAAACATGTCTAGATTTGGTGAGAACTGTCCCCTCCCTTAAAAATAATTCTAATTTATAGCATGTGTCATTCTAACTTGGATATCACTCCACATACAGCATCATTAGTAACCACTGGGACTATGATCTGCTTAGAAAATCAGAAATGGTAACAGGTTTGGTTTACACATCTTAAAGTGAATGTACCCTGAAAAGCAATTCATTGTTGAGTTTTGTGCATATGCACTGGTCACTCTGGTCTCTAATGGTTTAACTTACACATCTATATGTATTTACTACCATCTCAACACATTGTTCAAATTAATTGGGAGGGCATTAAACTAAGACAGCAAACCAAAGCCCCAGAGTGAATGAACATAGTCCAGGAAAATAAAACTTAGACTTAACCAATTAGAAATTGCCAACTAACCTAGCACTTTTGCCAAGGGGAAACTGCCACTAGTCTTTAACTCTGGACTGTCAACTTCAGTCAAATAATTTTTTTTGCTTTTGGGAACAGCTTATAAGCATTCCCCCTCAGTAGCCTTGGTGGAGCCCATCACTTGTGGTCTGTTGCTGCCTGATACATGAATCACTGTCTGCTCAAATAAACTCTTTAAAATTTTAGTGTGCCTAAGTTTATCTTTTAACATCATCCTTCTCTGAATAGAGCCACTTCTTTATTTAATTCATACTACAATTGATAACTTTCTCTACAGCAAGACTCTGAATCCCACTTCCTTCAACCTGAGAGCACTTATAGTTGTCCCTTCATATCCAGGGGAGAAGGTGTATGTTGCTTCCAGTACCCACACAGATACCAAAATCTTTCTATGTTCAAGGCCTTATATAAAATGGTATAGTATTTCTACATAATCTCCTATATACTTTAAATTCTTCCTAGATTATGAAACCTAAACACCTGATAAAATATAAATGATAAGTAAATAGTTGTACTGTTTCTATTTGTATTTATTATTATATCATTGCTTTGTTTTTCCCTCTGAATATTTTCAATCCACTGAAGGTTGAATCCATGGAACCTCCAGATACAGAAGGATGAACGTAATAGGCAATATTATCTTTGCTTGTGTCAAATATCCTTGCTTTGTTTAACCATTCCTCAAAGAGTCTAGTATAGAATCTACATATGTCACACCTTGATCATTTACTTGGGCAGAATCCAGCTTGTAACAATTCCTCCTAGAAGAACAGGTCTTAATTTGAACTCAGCAAGTGTCACGCCAACCATAAGAAATAGAGTGGGAGGATTATAACCAGTCAACTGGACTAATGTTGAAGCTGATGTTCCTTTAGGATTTAAGTCACACATAATCACTTTTGAGCTTGCAGTCCACTACAAGTTAGTTTAAAAGCAGTGAAGTTCCCTGGAGAAGGTTGATGGAGTGCTCCAAAGGCTGAATTTAGCCTAGCCTTCTCCTGACCTCCTTCCACTCTCTAACCTGCAAAGGTAAGTCAGGGCGAATTGCTGGCCAGACATTATTTTGAGTAGTCCAGGCTGGGGGAAGCTGCTGGGATCTAACAAGCCAGTTTCTTGGTTTCAGTGTTAGCAGGGAGAAGAGAAGAGAGGTTATTACATTTTGACTTAAACAAAAGAACTAAATGTCTCCATTCCCACGATGCTGAAGAGATTGCTATGTCCCAGGACATGGCTACTGGAGGCTTGAAGAATGTTTCCCTAGATCTATTTACTTCAGTGCAGTTACTGTCCTATTCCTAATTCCCTACTTTTCAGTCTATGAATCCTGATGTTATCCTATTTAAAAATTTAAAGTATTAAACTTTTTGTGTCCTTTTTTTTGGGGGGGGGCAGGGCTGGGTTTGAACCCGCTACCTCTGGCATATGGGGCCAGCGCCCTACTCCTTTAAGCCACAGGCACCGCCCCTATACGTGTTTTTTAATACAAGGCACTACAAATTCTTCATGAAGCAGGCAGTGGTAATAAACACCTAAGAACACAGTAGGTATTATATTCTGCAGTTTCATGGTTTGAGCTTAGAAGACTCCCTGTTGGTTGTTTTCAGAAAAACCAGGGACATTGCTTTAGGGCTGAGTTAATTACTTTAGTGCCTCTTCTAGCTGGATCTTTTTTTCCCCCCTCCATTAATAATGATTACCCATCAGAGTGGTTTACTTGAAAATTTCTAAGCAGGAGCTCTTAAATTAGTCGTTTCTGTTCCTAGTGATCACTGAATATATAGTAATCACATGATCACACTTAATATTCTGATGGTTTTATTAACAAGTATATAATACATATATTGCATACTGTATATAGTATATGAGGACTGTACAGTACAAATTTATGTTCACAGTTTGACATGACAAAATGTCATTACTGAATTCCCATTGGACTACAGAGTAGAAACAGAGAAGGTACATTAAACATTCACATCTTTAGTAAGAAAGATTACCAAAATGTCTCAGTATTTGCAAGTATACTAATGCATGCTAAAAACCTTTACCCATTCAGTCTTATTAGCTTATAAAATATATTACACTTTATTAAAAATTTCTGCATAGTTTATACAAGTATTAAAGTACTGTAAATGTAATAATCCTGCTATACTTGCAGGTATGGTTTAAGAGATGCTAAGCCGAAAGATTATTTTGACCCTCTAACACTAAGTACATAACAGAAAAAAAAGTGCTAGTATTTGTAAAACAATATTGTTGTAGCCCTCGTTTAATGCATGTAAAATGGCTTTGTAAATGTATTTAGATGAATTTGCAATCAACTTAGAAATTAACCTTGGCCAAGAGAATAAAGACAACTCTGAGCAACTTCATGTATGACAGCAATTCCTTCAAGACAACTATGTATTTTCAAATCAAATGATCAAATCTTAGATCTTTAAGATTGTCTTTAAAACAATCTAATCAAGAATGATGTGCAGATATATGTAGTATAGTATCAGCAATATAGTCTTTCAAATTCCACATTAGTGCAATACTGATAGTGCAGATGGGTGTTTAATAAAATATACATATACATATAGAGTTCCCCTGTAATTCTGTTCCAAGGCTCTTGAAACTTCTGTGGATTTAGCAACTCCTTAGCTGAACATAGCTTTGCTGCTAACACATTCTCCAAACAAAGCGATTTAGAATGTTAATGCCCATTTATAATGTAGATTCACATTTTAAAGTAATAAAATATGATGGATTCTGATTTAATTCTGACTTCCCAAAGATGACACCTGGGTATATAACAAACAAAATTTACATGACACCAACTTCATGTTTACTTATCATTTTCATCAATGTAAAACATTGCAATGAAAATCACCATTGATAGTAACATGGCACATCATTAAAACCACATGTTCAAGGGCATCTTGTATTTGAGCTCTTCCACAATAACAGCTAAAAGTGACTAAAGACTAAATTTCTCAACTATCATAGTAAAATACAAATATATATATATAAGAAAGATTTGGTAATGGCCGATTTGCAACAAAAGTATATAGACCAGCATGGGAATAGAGAATGGCTTCTCTGGGTTGTTTTTCCAAAATTGAAATGGATCTTTGCCTCTGACCTGTTACCATTACCTAAGCAAGCTAAACAATGTTAAGAGTCTTTGCAGGGTCTTGCCTATCTTTTGAACATTTAAATATGCCGTAGCAGCAAGTTTCATGAGAACTCTTAAAACTTTCTGTTAACTAAACTTGGACTCAAAGTTGATTCAAAGATCAATTCTGTCCTCTGTCATCCCCTTTCCCCTCTTTAGTATGGGTTGGAACATACATGAACAAGTTCCCTGCCTTTCATCTCGATTCTGTGTGCTGTGGAAGAACCATTTCAAGAAATGAACACTTCAGGATGAATGTGACTAAGCATTTATAATACAGACAATATCTACTTTTCAAAGAGCCATTTTTATCCCAATTACAAAAACGAAGAAAAAATAGCTCCATCAGGATGTTTTAATGTTCCAAACAAATTCTGCAGTGCTTAAAAACAAAAAAATCAAAACCAAGTGCCAACATAATAAATTTCTCAACTCCATCTCCTTTCAGTTGGTTTACAGGGGTGATGAGCTAGACCCTTCTGGTACACAGTGCCTACAATTTTTAACATAGCATCATCAAAGCAAACTCCCCACACAATTCCCAGGCCTCTAGAGTCACTTATTCACTGGTGTTTGAAAAATGCTTAACAATGTATTCCTCCCAGTTAAGGTTGTATTGGATCCTGAGTTGTGGCTGGGATGAATGTTCAAGATTCCATTCTTCTCTCTTCTCCAATCTTTAAGGAGGGATGAAAGGGCATTTGTTTATATGCACCTACATTTAACCACTATCACCCACTTTCTTCAAATTCAAGACCAACGGCATTTCTATGCATAAATCAATTTTTATTGACATTGACTATGGCGCTCAAAAGCCTGCTTTTGAAAACCTTGCCCCAATAATGGTGATATTTATTTTCAACACAAACACGAGTCATTATTTTCAGTTTGTCCTGATACTTGACAGTGGTAGTAATTGCCAGCTCTACCAGTAAACTTTTGGGAATTTTTGATATACATATATATATTCATGTATATTATATAGAATCCCTGATCTCTGGTTTCCTGTGTTTTTCAGAAATTCCCAAAATAAAGGTATGTGTGCTTCACAACTAATCATATTTACAAATAGTGTCACTCAGG
This sequence comes from Galagoides demidoff, assembly GCA_963574575.1. Lineage (NCBI taxonomy): Eukaryota > Metazoa > Chordata > Mammalia > Primates > Galagidae > Galagoides > Galagoides demidoff. The sequence goes on along the minus strand of CAUYQV010191693.1, from coordinate 12,325 downwards.
GCTTTAATTCAATGAATCTACTAAAGCATTAGAAGATGCTTCTTTATGATATGTGTCATGAACACAAATGACAGCCAGTTTGGCACCTTACAGCTCACACAGAAAAATTTTTGTATAAAAGCTATGTGATTAATTTGATACGGGGAATATAAGTACCACTCAACACTTCCCTGTTTACAACAAAGCTGTTATGCAGGTTAGGTAAAAGAAAGACCATCCAAAAAAATAAAAGAAAGACCATCCATACTCTTATCCAGAAGATTTTGTGCTGTTACCAAGCACATATTTTTGTGGAGTCCCCACTATCAATGCCTCATCCTCTCCTATTAAGGACATCGTAGGAATGGAGATAGTTGCATGGATGACCCCATTGGTATTTGGCTTTGCAGCACGGTTCTGCGTGGCTGAACATGCACAAGAGACCAACGCTCTGGAAATGCACTGCACAGCTACCCAAATTTTGAGATCTCACCAACAACCCCTAGCCCAGGAGGACTGGTTGGCTTCCTCCTTTGCCTCCCCAGCTTCCCCTACTCAATGGCCTCCTGCTCCTTTCCAGGCTAGGAAAGCACAGCATCCATCCCTTGAAATAGGAGACACATCACCGACCTAAATGCTCTGGCTCATCTCCCAGTGGTGGCAAAGACCTCCATGTCAGCTGCAGGTACAGAGGAGGGCAAAGAACTTGATTCAGATGAAGTGATAAATCCAGGCTGACAAGATTTGTGAGAACGATGAAAGAGTCGACTCTGCTAGCTTGAAATCTTGCTACACTTCTAGCTAACTGGTGAAATACACCACCCTTCTTTCTGCTGTCAAGAATAAAATGTGATCACAGGGCACAGAGGTATGAATGTCTCTGGCAAGGACTAGCAGGCTGGATACTGTATTTCTAATACATTTACTTTGACATTCTTTTGAGGAATACATGGAGAAACCGATAATTGGTTACGTTAGTTTACATGTTCCCTTGTTCTCATTACATTAAACGTATCTACAAGAAGGGTTTGCTTAGCATCCCCGAAAAAAAAAAAAAAGTGTTCACATTCTTTAGGTCTGACCCGTGGTAAGGAGAGGGAGGATTAGAGAACAGCTACTACTGACCATATGGAAGTTTTGAATGATATAAATTCTTGAGATTCAGACCAGCTGAATCCAAATTAAAATGTACACGTAAAAAATGTGTTAGGCGATGGGAGGGAGGACAGAGAGCCAGGTGAGTGGGGGGTCGTGTAGAGGCAGGAGACGGAGGCATTCAGACTAGCATGTGGCGTTTCCTATGCAGGGCAAGATGGTCAGAACGGGAGAAGCTGCGGTCACAGTCTGGACACTGGAAAGGTTTGATTCCAGTGTGTTTTCGGAAATGTCTTGTTAGTTCATCAGACCGCGCAAACTTCCATGTGCAGCCTTCCCATGTACATTTGTAGGGTTTTTCTCCTGCAAAAAGGAAAACGAAAATTGTTTGATTTTCCTGTAGACAGTGAAGATGTATGAGCGAGTGCTTAACAAATATTATTTCTAAGATCTGTTCATATATTTGTCCTTCAATAACATGGTGCCTTCTAAATCACTGTAGGCAAGCAAGAAAAAAAATCAATCAATTCTCTTAATGTTTATTTGGCTCTCTGTCCCCCTCCCTAAAAACGGTAGGGAGGATTTTGAGAGTTCCTAAAACATAAAGCTAGGATTTCAACATTCTATTTTCTTGTTTAGTCATAACAATTATGCCCAGTATACTGCTTTAATTCAGAAGTACTAAAAATAAAGTAATTTCTCCCCTGCTGTCCAAAGCTATGTTTTTGCAACGCTTTCTAGTAAGATAAGGCTAATTTACAGTTGAGGAACAGAAGACCCTTATGGGGAAATGACAGGGAGAGCCAGTATGAAGGCCCTCAGAAACAAAACTGGTGTTACGGCAGTCTTCTGTGTTTAAATCAGTAATGAGGGATAATAACTATCACAAACTAATTCCCATTTAACAGCCCTTGTTCTCTAGAAACCTTAGCATTTTAATGAGATATTCAGAATTTGTATCACCTGTTTCACCACAGAGACTACACACAGAAAGCCATCTTTCCCACATCAGAACTGTCACCCTAATAGTCAATGTCTTTTTAACTGTAAGTTTGAAGTTGGTAACACCCACCTCTTGGGTCCCATTAAAGCCTGAGGGATGTTTTTATTAAGTGATCAGGCATTGCTGTTTGGGTGTTCCTCTAAACACAAGGCTGTCACCTTCAGATCTCTCCGTGATCATATTACCCCAAAGCAAAACAACAGTTGTATGCAGGCTGATTTCCCCTTCACTTCCCCTGCCACCCCCAGGATTCACTGAGAAACTCCACTTGCAAACTGCCAGACACTTTCCTTCCCTTTTCTCTTCCAAGCCCCAGATTCCTCTCTGCATAAATATTCCAAGCGAGACTCAGAAAAACAATCTTCATTCCAAGTAAGGGAAAATGCACACAGCAATGAAGGCTATCAAACGAAAACATCACATCTGAGAGTCTGAAGTGAGATGGGCCTTACAGTACATCAGTCACCAGGACTGACTAGTCAAATCAGGCTGGGATAACATTTTTGTGATCTCCTTGAGGCATTTTGCTGCCACAGTGTTCAGGAGCATGAAGAACCATTTTACACTGTCTTCCCCCATGTAACCATTTTTATATGGTCCGCTGCTCACTGTCTATATTCAATCCTGGGCAAGATGGAAGATACTCCAAAACAGACATGCCAGGTAATGATATAAACAAAAATCCCCCCAATTCCTTTTCTTTCTTTCAAGGATAATCTTCTATTTTAAATCCATTTTTATTAAACTGCTGCATGTATTCTGTATAAAGAACAGTTCTGTGATCTCATGCATTTGATAATGTGCATATATTAAATCGGAGGCCCTCAAACTTTTTAAACAGGGGGCCAATTCACTGTCCCTCAGACCATTGGAGGGCCGGACTGTGGGCCCCGGGATGAGTCAGCTGCTAAGCAGGACAGGCAGTGGTGGCAAAAACACCTGGCGGGCCAGATAAATGTCCTAGGTGGGCTGCAGTTTGAGGACGCCTGTATGATAGCTCACAGGAAGGCCACGTCCTTGACAATTAAAGCACTTTCTCCTGTTCTAGCAGCAAAACTTCCTTTCCCTTGCAGAATACAGAACTGTGATTATGAGGGACCCAGTTACAGGGATTCCTTTGAATCTATTCTAACTTATCAAAACCTTCACCTTTTAAGACTAAATACCTATAGATGATTATAACTCTCAAGATGGCCTGAAAAATGGGCTGAGTGCAATGGCTCATGCCTGTAATCCTAGCACTCTGGGAGGCCAATTCTGGGAATGCCTGAGCTCAGAGTTCAAGACCAGTGTGAGCTAGAAAAAGACCTTGTCTCTAAAACTAGCCGGGCATTGTGGTGGGTGCCTATAGTCCCAGCTACTCGAGAGGCTGAGGATTGTTTGAGCCTGAGAGTTTGAGGTTGCTGAGAGCTATGTAGGATACCAGGGCACTCCACCGAGGGTGACAAAGTGAGACTCTTGTCTCTCAAGAAAAAGCCTGAAAAACTTTTATTATAATAACCATGAAAGCCAGAACTTCCACCTTTAGCATTCATTTCATTCTAATCCTTCTTAAGGGATGAAGTAAAACTAGTCCAATACCTGTGTGTGTTCTTCTGTGTGCTTTCAAGTGGGAGCTTTTAGTGTACACCTTGTTGCAACCGTCGTAATCACATCTGTGTATCCGCCGCTTCCTCTGGGTATCTGGGGATTCCACAGGTAACGGTCTCTTCCCAGGCTGCACGATGACGGAAGGATGATTCCTACGAAAGCCAATGTTAAATACTAAATGTTGAGAGAAGGCTCTTCCTTTTCTTTGGTTTACTAAAAGCATTAACAATACTGGGCAAAACAAACAACCAAACTAAAAAAAAAAAAAAAAAAAACCCAACAAAGTAAACAGAAAGAAATTAGCTGATCAACCCAAGAAACACTGCTATATTCATTCAACAAACATTTAATGGGCACCTACCATGAGCCAGGCACTGTGCTTGGCACCGGAACAAAAGATGAATAAAAACAGGGTTCCTGCCCTCGAGGAGCTCACACTCTAGGGGGAGACAGACATGGAGATAAGTAATGACAGTAAGAAGGTTAGGTGCTGTGCTAGAGGGAGGTGCCGAGTGCTAGGGAGGCTCTCAACCTCAGTCTACATTTGCCTCTCCGTGGAGCTTCCTGGGACGAGCCAGTGCTGAACACTGTCTCTTTCCACCAGGCTGTCCTCATCTTTATGATTGTTCTTTAGGGAAAGGCCAAGTTCTAAGTCTCAGGCAACCACACTATAAGATGTACCTGTATGTTATCCTTTACCTAACTGGCATGTAGGTGGAGTCTCTTAGAGACTTGCCAATTCACATTTAATGTTTAAATGCTGGCTCTTTCCAAAAAAAAAAAAAAAAAGTTGGCTTTGCTATTTTCACAAACTCTAACCTCACTGTCATTCCCATGCAAGGGAGAACTTCAATACGGCGTTAGCCACCCACTCACACCGGCACCCCCATGGGGTGCGAGACATTCTCACTGCCTGATTTCTCCTGGATTTTCTGGGTGGATTTGAAATCAAATCCTATTAAACATCACTACAAGCTTTCTCTTTTTCAGAGGAAAGGTGTGGTGAGTAAAGGCAGGTAGGGAAGTGCTGGGAAAAGTCTGCGAAGTGTTTGCAGGCTTCCCAACTGATATTAATATAAGTAATTAAAATGTCCTCATCTGCTCTCTCACTTTTCCCAGTGACTAGCTACTCCACACATCGCGAACATATACAGTTGGCCGCCCACTGTCACTTTCTCTTTCAAATTTGAATCTATGGCTCCTAAAATGTTCCAAATAACACACAAATGTTCTGTACAGCTGTGTGTGAGGACATCAAACACTGGTGAAAAGAAAAAAAAAAATTTCATGAGAGAGGCAAGAGAATCGCTTAAGCCCAAGAGTTTGAGGTTGCTGTGAGCTGTGATGCCACGGCACTCTACCCAGTGTGACAGCTTGAGACTTTTGTCTCAAAAAAAAAAAAAAACACGAAAAAAACTTTAGCTATAAAAAGTCAAGAGAGTCCCTAAAAATGAAATTTGCTTTTTTGTCTTGGTAAAAATTTGAATACATACCCCTTGTCAATAACTTTTTCAGGAATTCTAAGGAGTGACCAGAAAAAAGAAAAAAGGTGGGTTTATGTGACCCTACTTCTCAGATTTTATTATGAGCAAAGAAAAACTGTCCGTTTTGAGTAACACTTTTCTTTCTTACCCTGATGTCTGGAAGAGGGGTACAGACAGATAAAACAGCCAAGTTTAGATACATGGACAAGTGAACATGAAACAGTGAGCAGGGGGGAAAAAGAACATGAACTCTTATCATATGTATGTACGCAAACAGAAAACAGAAGTGAGAGGTTTATGCAGATTGAGATTTTATAAGGTTAAATTATTCATTTAAAATCCTTCAGTAAAAAGAAAACACTATCAGTTCATTTTTAACTTTCAGCTTTAATGTTATCTAATGAAAATGTTTCATCTTCATTAAGAGAATTTCAGGAAATAAAATGCAGGGCAGGAAAATTAATGATTAACTATAAACCCACCTACATCTTTGGGTTACTGGGAGAATATCTGTCCCGGACCACTAAGGAAATCCCTCCCAGTGATTGGACTTAGTGGGCTGGGGACCTAATAGTTTCTGTGTGGTCATTATAATGGCTTTTTCTGGATGTTTGTTTTTTATGTAAAGGTTATGCTGAAAGGCTGTGGGCTCCAATTTTGAATCCCAGCTCTGTCACTGACAGTGTCTGTGACCCTGGGCAAAGAGCTTGTCCTCTCTGTGTCTCAGCTTTCTCTCTTTAAAATGAGGATGACAACAACAGTGTTGTCAATGTGCCCACTGGAGAATAAAGTCTCTTCCAGAGGTGAATCACTAAATGGCAGCTGTGTATTCTGAGGCTCAGAAATGTCTCAACCCATTTGGAACTGGGCACCCTACAGCTGTTTAATTTCATGAGGACTTTCTGAGGATGTCCCCAGACCAGAACACCTCTACTTGAGTCACTGCAGTGATGCTCTCAGAGTGGTGAACAGCTTGGCCACGAAGAGCCTGATGGTTCAGGCGGAGGCTGGGGAAGAGCCCTGGGTTCTCCTGTTTTGTCTCCTCCCTCCTCAATTTTAAAAAGGTAGTTTGGGATCATTCTAACCGAGACGTTAGAATAGTTTTTAAATATTAGATACCTGGTCAGTTTTTTGAGTTAAGCTACAATTCGTACACAACTAAATGGGGAAATCCAACCCTCAAGCTTCTTGTTCTAAATATGGTTTCACATATGTCAATATATAACTGAGTTTTTTTGATCTACCTTTGAGTGCCTGTAAAAATAATTCTGAAGCTCTAACACTGTGATCAAGCAAATGGATTTCAAAGCTGTACTTTAAAGTCTGCCTCTGGAAGGGAAGGTTTTCCCAAGGCAAATATTATTGGGGCTGCCTCATTGCAATGGTCCGTGCCTGTTTCAAGTGATTCTTTCCTGGCTAGCTGGTTTCCTATGTGGGCTGCTACTGGGCACACTCCAAGACATTACTTAATCACATCTGTGAGAGAATTACTTAAAGAGTACATGTCCCAGTTGTGGCTAATCTGCTGAAATTTTTTTTAAGAACAAAATGCACTCTTAGGTCAGCACTAAAATAAGCATATTACTCATTAATCATTAAAACTACTGAGCTTGAGATCATCAAAAGAATACTGCTTAAAATAGGAAAGAAAAAAGGACTTTCTTTTGAGCAGAATTCAGAGCATGAAATATTGCCTTCAAATCTTCTATAGGCATGCAGGGGTTGGTGGGGGCACCTTCTTCTGTAATGTTTTGCATTGTAATTCACATTAACCTAGACTTTGGAATGACACTTTTCCAGTCAATGGATGCCTTCCTATGTGGGTTCATTTACTTTTATAGCATCTTTTTATTTTTATTTATTTTTTGCAGTTTTTGGCTGGGGCTAGGTTTGAACCGCCACCTCTGGCATATGGGGCCGGCGCCCTACTCCTTTGAGCCACAGGCGCCGCCCAGATAGCATCTTTTTAATTGCCTGTGGAGGAATAACTCCAAATGCATGTCATCTTGTTCATGAAAAAGAGACTACTCTGCCTGTAAGATGTGTCCATTTTGTTCAGCCCGTTTTTTCTTTCACCTGAGTGCACAGGCAGATGCCATTGGTGAACGAGGGCAAGATGGCAGGATAGCCCTGGTCTCAAAGCAGGAGACCCAGGGGACCCCCTCAGCTGGCGAGGGCGGGATTACAGGTGACACAGCTAATGTCTCAGCTCCTCAGTTCTTCACTTGCTCTGACTCCCACATGCTTATTTTTGGAGGAATGAAATAATTCCTTCGAAAACACTTGTAGAAGTTTTTTTCTTTTTTTTTGAGGGAGGATGGCACCATGCCATTGTGCAAAGTAAATGTGCTGCTCCCACAACTCTCCAGACACTCTCCCTGCCCACTGACAAGGCTGGCCACCAATAGTCACTCTATCTACCAGGGAGTATATGACAATGGGGGGAAAAAAGACTATGATTTGGTGCAGTGGACAATAACTCCATGTGCCACTGGGAAGACACCCGCCCAAGTTGAATGCGGATACAACCAGAATACATCTGCAGTCACCAGGAACAGCTGTTCTAAAAGCAGAGAAGCTGTGTCCTGTGCAGGGTTGACTGTGTGAGGCAGAGGGGTGGAGAACACAAGGCAGAAAGGTGGGTGGAACATTTACCCAAGGTGGACGGAGAAAAGGTGATGCAGAAGGACGACAGCAGAAGCAGCCCTGCTCAGATGGTAATGCTGCCTGCCTGTGCGCTAGGAAGCCAGCCACTGAGCCAACGCCAAAGCGCCACAACCCAGGACAGTTACAACAATTACAATTAACAGTGAAAATAAAGGGCAGAGGAAACAGGTGTAGCAAGGTCATAAAGGTCATAAAAATGTTGGACAGCAGAGCTGGGACCTTGTCGGCTCCAAAGGCCATCTTCTGAGTGACTACAAACCCAGCATAATCACTGGTAGAAGTCAAGGTTATCCACTATGGCAAATCCATGAATGGCATTATTTAATTGTGTGGGCATGATCACATTAACAGCACATCAGACCTCAAACAAACCAGCACTCAGGTGCTTGGATACCTTGCAACCTTCCTATTAGATGGCAATTGTACACCTCTATAGGCAGATTATGGTTCAAAAGACCAGAGAATAAAAAGTTCTTTTAATGCTGAGCTTCTCCAAGCTACACAGACAGCTTTCTGTTGCCGCCACTGTTGACAGGACTTGTTCTGGAGTGTCTCTCTTGGGCTTGTGGATGGCCTACAGCTTCTGATTAAAGACATTCCCCACAAAGACACAACATGCTAGATTAGAAGTGACAACTAAGAGGACTCTGTCCACATGAAAACTGTTTATGATAGTTTGTTCTCCAAGCTTAAGGAGAGTACCTGAACACCCAATTCAACCTGTGCAAGGATCCTGATTGTGGGAAAACTATTTACACATAACCTGAGAGGATGAAAAAAACAAAAATAATTTTTGCAGTAAGGTACAAAATCATAGATGACTAATTCACTGAAAACTGGACATAACCTGTCATAATGCTATCAGAGTACAAAGAGCACCTTGTTTTTGGAATGATTTTCCCATTTTGACTAGTGGTACTGGCCCACTGCCCAGTGGCTACCACATACTACAAGGTGTTCGTGGCCATCTACACCGTATGACACATTAGCCAATCTTGTGCTGCCACACCAGGTCCCAAGATGCACGCTACTGGAAAAATGCCAGGTAGACCTAAGTATACTTACTCTTGCAACAATGCTTGTGGGGGGGATACTGAGTTCATTAAAGGGGGTGACATTTCTTCAGGAAAATAATCTGTCCTCTGTGGTTCGATCCCAGGTTCTATTTTAATTTTTTTCTGTAACATAGGCTTCTCGTATGATTCAATTACAGGTACTAAAAAATAAAAATAGAAAAGTCACTCTGTGTACAATTCACCAATTACGACTTTTAAGTTTGTTACATAGTTCCTATCTAAAACACTGATGTGTGAGATTTATTTGCCTTTGACAGTATTATAGCAAGAGTGAATCTGTGGGGGATTCTTGTTTCTCCCCACCATTATTTTGCCAAGCAGCAGCAAACAGTCCAGCAAACTGGACTTCTAAGACACAGCCCCCAAAAGGTTCTTCCTTACAATTTTTGGTAATCTCCCTTCAATCCCATAGTCCTCCATCATCAGCTGATACACAGGGTGGCTTTTCATAGCCATTTGTTATCACCATGATCAAAAAGTTATTCATTAAATGCCTCTTGCACTAGAACTATGCTGGTATGCAATAAAGCAATATCAAAGTCAAGATTTTTTTCCATCCCCAAGTCGACAATAATACAGTAAAAGTAATCAATCATCTGGTGGTATTAAATGGCCTTATTTGGGGGAGCGCTTTTACAACAAAAAAGAGAGAGAGGCAATGCCTTAGGCAGTTGAAGAATCCTTTTGAAGAGTTCAATAGCCCCTGCCCTGTGCTTCCTCACCAGCCCATCTGGAGAAGCCCCAGTCTACTAAGTGGGTGCAGGGACACAGAAAAGTGGCAGCATTTACCTTGCATGCTACTATTTGAATTTTCCATCTCGTCCGACAAGGAGACCATGAGAGGCTGCTGGAGGTGACTTGTGTACATGAAGGGGACGGGCTGCACTACCACGGGCTGTATGACAGGCAGGATGCCCGGGCTCCGTATTCCATGCCGGGAGAGGGCGGCTGCCATCACTGGCGGCATGGACAGTGGCACGCCGAAGGGCTGCACGCCCGGAGAAGGGGGTGAGTACTTTTTCATCGGCGGGCTAGAAGAAGGCATGCTCAGCCCAGGCGAGGCTCTCCGGTGTGAGGACGGGAACTTCAGTGAGGAAGGAGAATTCCCAGCCGAAGGCGGTGAACTCCGCTTGTTCACTGTGAGGTCCACGGGCTCCATCTGTATTCCAGGCAGGCCTTCCGGGGTCTGAAAGAACTTATCAGACAATGGTGTAGAGTAAATGACCCCATACTTGTTGGGCTTCATTGATTCCATGTAATTAGATGGATAGGACTAGAAAAGAAAAAAAGAAGAAAGCGTCAACAGCCAAACAAGTGTATGGAATTAAGACAAAAAGATGTAACAAGGCACTTCTAGCTACACAGGGTTTAAAAAGTGGTTTAGATTGAGATGCATACTGGACTTCAGTGGTTACTGTGTCCCAAGGAAAACCTGAAATGTAATTATAAGGTGATTCCATGTGAATGTTAGGGTTGCTATCTGGCAAAATTCTACCACAGGCTATTACCCAAGTCTGTGGGCCTGCATTAGGAATCTGAGCTGGAATTCACCAAGAACCAGCCAAAACAAGTTAACCTCATTGCTTTTCTGATGGGGTTTCTTGATTGGCCAGAAATACTCTCTAAGCTTCAGTGCCTTTAACCTCAGCAAGGCATTGATCATCTTTCATGATGTGCTTGTGTATGGTAAGGAGAAATGGACGGGGCTGCACAAGATACGACTGTGTGATGGGCTACAGCAACTGAGTGACCCAGATCCACGCCTACGGTGGCTGACAGTCTCTGACTGCACGGGATTGTCCTGGTTTCAGCACTGACAGTCCCACATCTCAAGAAACCCCTCCATCTCAGACAAACCAGGAGGGTAGGTTACCCTAATGCCTTTGTACTAAAGTCCCTCACCCCCACTAGGGCAGTGATGTCCCTGGCCCTAACTTGTTCAGTGGTCTTATTCAGAATCTGAATGAAGCTGTGGATGATGGCCTGATTTCCAGATTGGTAAGAAATAGCCAATGTGATATGACTCAGCTAAGGAAAACAGTGCTCGAAGCCACTCACACAGCAGCTCAGGCCTGATTTTCACTGTTCTGTACCTTGCCACTCACTCATCAAATGAAGCTGGAGGGCAAATGGTCTATCTCCTCCCAAATCTAAGATCTGTCCCACAAGTGAACTAATTTATCTTCAAATACCTTTCTCTCTTAGAATATCAGCATAACCTAACTCTCAACCACCAGCGTTAAACACAAATAAAATCATCCTAATTCCACACTATCCTTGACCATGGAATTCACCTAAATGACTTCTATTCCTTAACTAAAATTTTGTTGTAAAAACATGTTTAATTTTTAAAAGACTAAACATAAGCCGTTTTCTTTCCTGATGGGCATTTTAGGGAAACTGAAATTTTTAGTGATCACATGCATGTCATGCTTACTTGCAGAAAATTATTTATACTTCAATGTTTTACAGTGACAGTGATTAAGGAACACAATGTGTCTCTCTTCCAGCTCTAAAAACCTATGCAATATTTATGATGTGGAGGCAATGCTAACTCAGGATTCCACCAGCCCTATTAGTTTCTTGAGCCTCCCTGGCCCCACTAGTGGCTACTACTATAAGTCTAATAATTGTAGGATGGCAGTGGATTTGACAGGGATTACTACTGAGATCACACTTATTCCTCTCTGGGCCTGGACTGGGTGAATCTCCATCTGCTTACGTATTGGAATCATCTGTGCTGTTTTTAAAAGCATCAGAGTATTGGTGCATAGAGGCCCAGCCAGTAACATTTTTTTCCACATAACCATGTTTACCTGGTTTTGATGTCAGTTTCTCATCATTAAGATTGTGTTTTGTTTTCTTCTGTCCTTTCTTTCTCCAGATTGTTATTATTGGTATAACTTCCTAGGACAGGGATTCACATAGCTTGGCACACATCCCACAGGGGGTACATAAGTGGGGTATAGAAAGAACATAACAAGGCTGGGCGCAGTGGCTCACGCCTGGAATCCTAGCATCTGGGAGGCCGAGGCAGGTGGACTGTCTGAGCTCACAAGTTCGAGACCAGCCTGAGCCAGAGCAAGACCTAGTCTCTTGGGCATTGTGGCACCTTTAGTCTCAGCCACTTGGGAAGCTGAGGCAAGAGAATTGCTTAAGCCCAAGAGTTTGAGGTTGCTATGAGCTATGATGCCACGGTACTACCTAGGGCAACAAAGTGAGACTGTTGTTAAAAAAAAAAAAAAAAGAAAGAAAGAAAGAAAGAACATAACATACTTTGAAATAGTTGTGTGTTTATTTGAACATGCAAAAAAGCCCTGATACTTATTTTTTTTTAACAGTAGTGACATAAGGTTCCTTTTTAAAACTAAATTATGTTAAAAAAGCAATCCCATAAAAGAAGGCAAGAAGAGATATTACTAATGATTAGA
>CAUYQV010191692.1:0-26973 GCA_963574575.1 Galagoides demidoff | reverse complement strand
CCTAGAAGGTAAAGAAAGACAAGAGACAAAGTGTAGTTCAAGAGAGTCAGCAAAGTTGGAGCCGACTTCCTTTATTGCTGGGGCAATATATAGGGGAGTGGAAGGGGCTACGTGCAGGATCAGGGAGAGGCCGTTATCCAGGATCAGGTTATCCAGGATCAGGGAGAGGCCATTATCACACTGTGCTTTTAGCATTGCTGTTTACCCTTACAATTAACTTTTTTTTTTTTTAAGAGAATCTCACTTTGTCACCCTCAGAGTGCTGTGACATCACAGCTCATAGCAACCTCCAACTCTTGGGCTTAGGCGATTCTCTTGCCTCAGCCTCCCAAGTTAGCTGGGACTACAGGCACCCGTCACAATGCCTGGCTATTTTTTGTTGCAATTTGGCTAGGGCTGTGTTCAAACCCACCACCCTGGGTATATGGGGCTGGTACCCTACTCAGTGAGCCACAGGCACTGCCCAAGTTTATTAACTTTTTAAAAAATATGCAATTGGGGAATTTAATGCTTTATATATTGTGAAATCTTTGAATTATTACATAAGGGTGATGAAAGGGTACTGGCCACTTACACTGGGCCTAGCAGGTTTGAATCCAGCCCAGGCCTGCTAAAACAATGACAACTACAAAAAAAAAAAAAAATAGCTGGGTGTTGTGGCAGGCACCTATAGTCCCAGTTACTTGGGAGGCTGAGCCAAGAGAATCACTTAAGCCCATGAGCTTGAAGTTGCTATGAGCTGTGATATCATAGCACTCCACTGAAGGTGACATAATGAGACTGTCTCAAAAAAGAAAAAAGAAAGAAAGAAATCTGAGGATAATGGCTGCAGTGTTTGAATGGGTATACTATCATTGTTCATATTTAGGTTAATGGAATATAGACTCCTTTTGTCTGACAATTCATGATCTAGGATATTCCTATCCAAGGTTACTTGAGTCTTACTTCCCCTCCCACATAACAAGATTTATTTAGCAGATTAGATCTGGATAATGAGGGATAGCTGTATTATATTTTCCTTTTAAAGTTGTACTTAGTAACAAAATGTATGAATCTTAGAGATAAAATGTGTTGAAAACAAGGCAGTTCCTGTGCCTCAAGGAGTAGGGCACTGGCCCCATATGCTGGGGGTGGCGGGTTCGAACCCAGCCCCGGCCAAAACAGCAAAAAAAAAAAAAAAAAAAAAAAAGAAATGGTAGGGCAGTGCCTGTGGCTCAAAGGAGTAGGGCGCTGGCCCCATTTACCAGAGGTGTGGGTTCAAACCAGACCCCAGCCAAAAACAGCAAAAAAAAAAAAAAAAAAAAAAGAAAAGAAAAAGAAAGAAAGAAAGAAAAAAAAGAAAAAAAGAAAAAAGAAAACAAGGTAGGCTCGGCGCCTGTGGCTCAAGCGGCTAAGGTACCAGCCACATACACCTAAGGTGGCAGGTTCGAATCCAGCCTGGGCCCACCAAACAATGATGGCTGCAGCCAAAAAATGGCCAGGCGTTGTGGCGGGTGCCTGTAGTCCCAGCTACTTGGGAGGCTGAGGCAGGAGACTCGCTTGAGCCCAGGAGTTGGAGGTTGCTGTGAGCTGTGATGCCATAGCACTCTAGCCAGGGGGATAGCTTGAGGCTCCGTCTAAAAAAAAAGAAAAAAGAAAACAAGGTAGTTCCAGAAGAGTACATGTAGCTTAGTATATTTACGAAGCTCAAAATAAAATGTAAAAATTATTTTTGAATACATGCATTTGTGATCTCTATGAAAGGTAAAAAAATCAAAGGAATTTATAGCTGCAAATTCAATGTAATTAATTGTCAAAGACACAGCATACCAGACCTGGTGGACAGCCATGGCACTGCAGGTTTTTTTTTTTCTTTTTTCTTTTTTTGAGACAGAACCTTAAGTTGTCCCCTTGGGTAGAGTGCCGTGGCATAGCTCACAGCAACCTCCAACTCCTGGGCTCAAGCGAGTCTCCTGCCTCCGCCTCCCAAGTTGCTGGGACCACAGGTGCCCACCACAACGCCTGGCTATTTTTTTTTTTTCAGTTGTAGCCATCATTGTTGTTTGGCAGGCCCAGGCTGGATTTGAACCCGCCACCTTAGGTGTATGTGGCTGGCGCCTTAGCCACTTGAGCCATAGGCGCTGAGCCGGCACTGCAGTTTTCTGAAGGGAGCTGAAAGACTTGTCACCACTGTGAGGAAGGTTCACTGTGTGCTGCTGAATCTGGTGAGACAGAACACCCATGACACAACAAGATACATGAAACAGGTTTATTATTTCTAGATACGTAGCAAGGAACAACAGAAACATAGGATACATTTGTGAGTTGGCCCTCCAAGACGCAGGAAAACTACCCAGGGCAGATGTAGTGTCAACTGTGTGTATCCCATTTGCACAACAGCTGAGGGACCCCAGAAAGCAGTCTGCCCAAGGTTTTGAGACAGGAGCCTCAAGCTTTCCCCCTGGGTCGAGTGCAGTGACATCACAGGTCACAGCAACCTCCAACTCCTGGGCTCAAGCGAGTCTCCTGCCTCAGCCTCCCGAGTAGCTGGGACCACAGGCGCCCGCCACAATGCCCAGCTACTTTTTGGTTGCAGTCGTCATTGTTGTTTGGCAGGCGGGGGCTAGATTCGAACCCGCCACCTTGGGTGTACATGGCTGGCGCTTTAGCCACTTGAGCCACAGACACTGAGCCTGCCCAAGGTTTTATACACTAGGTTTCTATGATTCATAGGTTAAAGCATTGAAGAACAGGTTTCTAAGGGGAATTGGAACAGAGCCCGAGCTGTTCAGCCCAATTTCCCCTTATCTTGGCATCGTGTAAGTCACAGCGTATTCTGCAGTTATTCTTAAAAACTGCAAGTGAGGGGTTTCACACTTGAATCCCCACCCCCCCACCCCGCCCCAGCCCCTCTGGAGGTTCTGTTCTCCTTCTTTCCGCTTGTCAATCAGGTTTTTTTTTTGTCAATAAACTCTGTCTTGTCATGTAAAAATAAAAAAGAACTACCAGTGAGAAAGATGGGTCCCACTGGACAGTTCAAGGACACCGAGAACAGTCCTGCACTCAGCACCACAGTCCAGCCACGCTCACATGCATAGCTATATTCACAGCTTTAGAGAATACAGACCTTTAGAGACCTTCGTCAGGGGCCTCGGCTAAGACACTTTCACCCATCTGATACTGTAGTTTTCCCACTTCCGTCTCTTTTTCTTCTTTCTCTCCCTAACCCACCCTCTCCATGAAAAGGTAGGAGCCTTTTGTTCAGGGGCAGCGAGAGAATTCCCACTATCTGTGCGGTCCCTTAACTGTTGCCTGGGCCTGTTCCATCAGGAAAAATAGAGTATCAGAGTGCCAGCCCCTCTTTTTGCCTCTTGCTTTCTCTGTAGCAATGAGTAAATCAAAGCTTGATTGTTTACTTTTGATTTGTCTCATTATCCTAATAGGCCTTGACACCTGATTATATGACACTGGGTGATGAGCTCTCACACATGTTCATTTGAGTATTATTACGACGTAAATACTATTTCATGTACTTCAAATATAACGTTAAAATATTTTTTAAATGCTGTCCGGGTTTCTGACATAGAAACAGGTGTAAATAAATAAATAAATACATAAATAAAATGCTGTCTGGGTCCCCTCAAAGATTCAGTGGCAGGAGGTAGGTCAAGAAGCTCTTAGTGCTGCAAGGATTAGGCGGAAGTGCTGAGGCACACCCGTAGTCCCAGCTGCTCTGCAGACTGACCCAGAATAGCTTGAGCTCAGGCACTGGAGGCAGTGAGCTATGATGATGGATGCCCTCTAAATCCTGCATTAGAGCAAGACTCTGTCTTATAAAAAACCAAAATGCTACAAGAAACATTGAAGCACTGGGGATTTATGGTCTGCTTCCCTTTTAGGGATCTGGATGGAAAGTCCTTTGAAAACTGTTCTCTTCTAGGGATCCCTATCTGTCACCACATATAAAATTCAAGATGGATTAAAGGCTTACATGTAAGTACTAGAAATAAAAAGTGATCCCTTGCAAAGGGGGAATGGACTGGATCACACCCTTGACTTTACCTAGACCTTTTCACCAGGAACATACTATAACAGCTGGGACTTGGATAGGACTTAAAGCCAGACCTTAGACAGCAGAGCCTTCAAGAGCTTAAGGGAGAACCTAGTCAACAGGGGAAGGTGAGTAACTCCTGAGTAGTAGTTCACAAGCCTTGTCCACACAAAGAAAAACAGATCTAGGCAGCGCCTGTGGCTCAAAGGAGGAAGGCGGGTTCAAACCCAGACCCGGCCAAAAACTGCAACAAAAAAAAAAAAAGAAAGAAAGAAAAAAGAAAAGAAAAGAAAAGGAAAAACAGACCACAGGCCACCCCAGCTGTAGACATGTCAGCAGAAGCAATGAAAAAAAGGTCTAAGGCCCCAATGAGAAGGAGAGACTCCCCTGGTGGGAGAATCCATACCTCCCCCATGGCATTACCCTGCATCTTTTCTTTTTTTTTTTGAACAGAGTCTCAGTTTGTCATCCTTAGTATTGGTAGGGAACTGTGGTATCATATCTCATAGCAACCTCAAACTCTTGGGCTCAAGCTATCCTCTTGCCTCAGCCTCCCAAGTAGGTAGAACAGGAGCCCATAATAATACCTGGGTTTTTTTTTTTCTTTTTTTAAGAGTTGGGGGCTCGATCTTGCTCAGGCTGGTCTCAAGCTCCTGAGCCATCCACCTCGGTGGCCTCCCACAGTGGTAGGGTTACAGGTATGAGCCACCATACCAAGCTGATCACCCTGCATCTTGACAGCCAATTGAAAAGTCAAGGGAAATTGCCTGAGAGAAGAAATAGCCATGGCTAGATGTTAAACTTTTTTTTGAGACAAGAGTCTCAAGCTGTCACCCTGGGTAAAGTGCCATGCGTACACAGCTGACAGCACCCTCAAACTCTTGGGCTTAAGTAATTCTCTTCCCTCAGCCTCCCAAGTAGCTGGGACTACAGGTGCCCACCACAACACCTGGCTATTTTTTTATTGTATTTGTCATTGTTGTTTGGCGGGCCTGGGCTGGATTTGAACCAGCCAGCTCCTGTGTATGGGGCTGGCACCCTAGCCATTTGATCTACAGGTACCCAAGCCTAGATGTTGAACTTCTAAATAGACTAAGACTGAAGCTCATCTAAACAAATTTGATTTACCCATAGACCATTTTAAACTGACATGACTTGAGTGCCCTCCTCCTTACTCCGTAGGAATTAAGCTCCAAAGAAACAAGAGCTCAGATTCAGGAAATAAAGAATGCCACATTCTTTACCCATCTGAGCTATATAACGTTCAAGTGTCTACATTGTTACAAGCACACAAAGAGGTAATTCATCACAAGATCTAAAATGATTCATCCCACGCTGAGCTGATAGCAACAGTTATCCCAGAAGAGGGAAGTGAATGAAGAATGCTCCTGATTCTAGGCAGGTATATTATCCAGTTTTTTGGTTTTTGTTTGTTTGGTTGGTTGGATGTTTTTGGAGACAGTCTCATTTTGTCACCCTCCTTAGGGTGCCATGGTGTCATACCTTACAGCAGCCTTCAAATCTTGGGCTCAAGTGATTCTCGTTTCAGCCTCCCAAGTAGCTCGGACTACAGGTGCCCGCCACAACGCCCAGCTATTTTTAGAGACAGGGTCTCACTCTTGCTCAGGTTGATCTCAAACTTGTGAGCACAAGCAATACACCCACCTCAGCCTCTCAAGTGCTAGGATTACAGGCATGAGCTACCTTGCCCAACCTATTATTAAGTTTTTATGTGAAAACGTGTACCTGTTTTCTTTGTATGTTTTAGAAAACTTAATATTAAGAAACTGCTATGTATTGGCATGGTGAGGGGCTCCAGAAAACAAAAGCCCAGTGGGGAGAAAATTAATTGTGCATCTTCTCATGTTGCCTTAGGTGATCAGACCGAGCAAAATTCTTCCTGCATTTCACGCACCTGTAGGGCCGCTCCCCACTGTGCTTTCTCTTGTGTCTCTTGAGCTCATCTGAGCGGGGGAAGCTCCATGTACATCCTGTCACATCGCATGCGTATGGCTTCTCCCCTGGAAGATGAGAGGCAGAAACTGTCATACTTCAGGGTGGGGTGGGACAGGAAACAATGAGCATGAACAAGAGAAAGGTTTTGGGTGGCGCCTGTTGGCCCCATATACCAAGGGTGGGGGGTTTGAGCCTGGCCCTGGCCAAATTGCAACAACAAAAAAAAAAGAGAAAGAAAGGTTTCGAGGAGCTGGAGTGGGAGAGGGAAAGCTGGAGCGGACAGGAAGATGTGAGTGAAAAAGAATGAGGGCCCCATGAGCTGAAGGAACAAGAGGAAACTGTGAAGGAGGGGAAGGAAGAGAGGGAAAAACTGGGGTTAGAAGCAGATGTTGGCAAGCAAGTCCAGGGGAAATGAGGAGGGTGAGAAAGGTGGTACTGGGGTCTGTAGGGCCTGAGAGGATGTCCATGAAGTGACAGGCCCAGTAGGGGTAGATGTCAAGAACATCTGCAAGGGGCCAAACAATTTCTTCCTCTTATTATTCCCATCATCTGAGCACAGTTAATACCACAAAAGGTTGCAACCAGACGGGCTCTGGCTGGAAACTATAAAGGACTGCTTTATCCACCCTTTAGAATATGCTAGCTTTTTCTAGGATCTTCCATGGTCCCAAGCTTAATGGCACTAACAACAATCTTAACTGATCCCAGAGCTTTGTAAAGGTATAAATGTGTATCCACTTGCCTCGCTCCATCCCACCCCAATCCTGGACCTTCACTCACCTGTGTGTTTTCGCTGGTGGATTCGGAGGTGGTAAGACTTTGCATAAGACTTCCCACAGTCCTCATATGTGCAGATATAGGGCCTCTGCTTTTCTGGGAGTTGTTCTTGCATCAAATGGGAACTTGAAAAGTCCAGGGATCTTGGGTATGGCAATGAGAACTGATGGAATAGGCTATAGCTCCCATTTAGGGTCTGGTCAGCACTGTAGTTCCTTGTATGTCCCCCAAGGATGGCCTGATCACCACTGAAAGCCATCACCTGGTCCCCATAGAGTGCCTGACCAGAACTAGAAGGCACTGCATGATTTTCAGTGAAGATCTGGTCACCACTGAAAGTCGCCATCTGATCCCCATTGGGGGTCTGGTCTGCAAATGAAGTTGTCATCTTATCCCAGTAGTGGCTCTGGTGACCAATAAAGGGTGTCTTCTGGTCCTTATAGAAGGTCTGGTCACCACTGGAGGTCATCAGGCCTCCAAAGCAAGTCTGGCCATCACCAAGGGCCTTCATCCAATCTTTATACAGGCTTGTCACTTGACTACCACGTACGGTCTGGTCACATTCACTAGAGATTGCAATCTTGTTTGCAGCCATGGTTGTAATCTGATAGTTAGTGACTGATGTCTTTGGGGTGTCAGTAACGTCTGTCATCTGGGAGCTTGCTGTGTATTCTATCTGCTCACCAGATGTCATTGTCTGGCCTATGGAAAAAGTCTTACTTAGGTCTCCAAAGGGTGTATCAGTGCCTTTAACAGGGAGTGTTGTTGAGTTCTGGGTGAGGACAGTCCCAGGCATGTCAGAGGATACAGAAGTCATCACTGTAGGCCTCCAAGGAGGGACCACCACGCTCTGCGTTGACTCATGTTGACTGTACTCACCTTGAGCTGTCAGCTCTGGTGCACCCAGAGGGTTTGTCTGTTTCTCATGTGGCTCAGAGAAGCCCTGGAAAAACTTGTCAATTTCTTCAAATATCTGGAGGACACTGGAGTCCATCTCTTTGCTGTTGCCCAATGACTGAATTAGATCTTCATTTGTGGGATCCTGCAAAAAAGTTAGAAGGTCAGAGATCCATGCCAGCTCAAATCAGAATTCAACACATTTTTCTCCATCTCTGCTGATCCCACCTCATCCTGGTCCAGCCCACCAATCTTCTGCCTAGCAGCTTGGAATTGCCTCAACTTGCCTCCCTGATTCTGGAATCAACTCCATGCAGAGAACCCTCCACATACAGAGCAGAACCTCAGAAATCCAGGATCCACTGAAGGACGGATTCTCACTCCACCTGCTCTGTGCTTGCCTCAGATCCCTAAAGTTTTAGTTCCTCAGATGGATTCCATTATCCTCTAAAGGGGTCATTAAAATATGAGTCCTGGCTCGGTGCCTATGGCTCACTGAGTAGGGTGCCAACCACATACACCGTAGGTGGTGGGTTCAAGCCATGCCTGGGCCTGCTAAACAATGATAACAGCAACCAAAAAATAGCCAGGCATTGTGGAAGGCACCTGTAGTTCCCAGATACTCAGGAGGAGAGGCAAGAGAATCACTTAACCAGTGGTTCTCAATCTTCCTAATGCCACGGCCCTTTAATATAGTTCCTGTGGGTCATGACCCACAAGTTGAGAACTGCTGGCTTAAGCCCAAGAGTTTGAGGTTGCTGTGAACTGTGATGCCACAGCACTCTACAGGGGGCAACATAGTGAGACTCTGTCTCAAAAAAATAATGAGTCCTCTGCACTCACAAAAAATTATTCAAGATGGATAAAAGGCCTAAATTGAAAGTATGAAATGATAAAATTCCTCACAGGAAGCACAGGAAGAACACTTGACAATATCGGCCTGCAAAAGACTTTATGAAGACTTCCACAGCAATTGCAACAACAACAAAAATAAACAAATAGGACTTAATTAAACTAAAAAAAGCTTCTGTTCAGCTAAGAAGACAACAACCAAAGCCTACACAATGTGATGGGATATTTGCATATTTTGAGTCAGACCAAGGCTTGATAACTAGGATCTATGGAGAACTAAAATTAATCCACGTAAAAAAAGCCAACAATCCCATATATCAATGGGCAAGAGATGAACAGAACCTTCTCTAAAAGAATACAGATGAATAGTTAGCAAACTTTTAGAAAAATGCAAATCAAAACCACCCTGAGGCTTGGCGCCTGTGGCTCAAGTGGCTAAGGCACCAGCCACATACACCTAAGGTGGTGGGTTCGAATCCCAGACCGGCCTGCCAAACAACAATGACGGCTACAACCAAAAAGTAGCCAGGCATTGTGGCAGGCGCCTGTGGTCCCAGCTACTTGGGAGGCAGAGGCAGGAGACTCGCTTGAGCCCAGGAGTTGGAGGTTGCTGTGAGCTGTGATGCTACAGCACTCTACCAGGGGGACAGCTTGAGGCTCTGTCTCAAAAAACAAACAAAAAAAAAACACTCTGAGCTATCATCTAACCCCAGCCAGAATGGCTCACATCACAAAAATCTCAAAACTGCAGATGCTGGCATGGATGGAGAGAAGTCAACACTTTTACACTGCTGGTGGGACTGCAAACTAATACAACCTTTTAACAACACTCCCTGTTAAAGGCACTGATACACCCTTTGGAGACCTAAGTAAGACTTTTTCCATAGGCCAGACAATGACATCTGGTGAGCAGATAGAATACACAGCAAAGGAGAACCTTTAAAGAACTCAAGCTAGACCTCCCATTTGATTCTGCAATCCCATTACTGGGCATCAACCCAAAAGGGAAAAAATCCTTTTATCATATGGACACTAGACTATTTATTGCAGCTCAATTTACAATCACCAAAATGTAGAAACAGCCTAAATGCCCACCAACCCAGGAATGGATTAACAAGCTCTGGTATATGTTTACCATGGAACACTATTTGGCCATTAAAAAAGATGGAGACTTTACATCCTTTGTATTAACCTGGATGGAAGTGGAACACATAATTCTTAGTAAAGCATCACAAGAATGGAGAAGCATGAATCCTATGTTCTCAATTTTGATATGAGGACAATTAATGACCTAGTACAAGGTGGGGGGGGTGGTGAGGAAGAGAAGAGAGGGGAAGGAGGGAGGGGTGTCTTGGTTTGTGACACACCTTTTGGGGGCAAGATGCAATTATAAGAGGGACTTTACCTAACAAATGTAATCAATGTAACCTGGGTTCTTGTACCCTCAATGAATCCCCAACAATAATAACTTAAAAAAAAAAAAATCATTCCTGGGCCAGCAGTGGTGCCTCAAGCCTGTAGTCCTGACACTCTGGGAGGCTGAGCATTGTGGCAGGCACCTATAGTCCCAGCTACTCGGCACTGAGGCACAGAATAGCTTGAATCCCCGAGTTTGAGGTTGCTGTGAGTTATGATGCCAGGGGACTCTACCAAAGGTGACAAAGTGACTGTCTCAAAAAAAAAAAAAAACAGTTCCATCTGAGGGCTAGCCTGGCTTTTCCTGATCTCTGATACTTGTAACTGAACCCACCTGGACCTCTCTCATCAGCCCAGAGTTTCTAGTATCCATCCACGGACATTTATTTACAGGAACTCAGTACAAGACCGTGGTTTAAGACTCAACCAAGCTAAGTGCTTGTGCCCAAGAGTTTCTCTGGGACCACATCGGCTGTTACGGCCAGTTCCCCCAGGGTCTCTGCTAGCCTACATCTGTCTGGTAAATGGCATGTCCTGGGCAGCTCAGTATTTACATCCTTCAATAGACTGTTTTGGAAGGGCCTACTCACCATTAGATCCTCCCCCCATAGGTGTGTGGCGCAGGCGCAGGCGCAGGACAGCACAAATCTAAGATCAGCCCACCAGGGTAGGAAGAGCTTTGAACTTAACAAGTGGTGGGCAAAGCAATTTATACTCCCGGCAGGGCCCGGCTTTTCACTGGCCACGCCTTGGAGGTGGGGCCCAGACACCTTCTAGGAGCCACCTGGGAAATTTTGACCTCTTAGATGTTCCTTACCAACCCTGCCCCCGGCCCACCGGCCTTAATACCTTCACCGAGGAAGCAGTTTACGTTAATTAGCCCATTTCTTCTGAGGTGAATTTTATCATTGTTATGTGAAAATGGAAACTGAGTCTCAGATAAGTTAAATATTTACTGGAAATCACAATGAGTCAGTCACGAATTCTAGGTTTGACCTTAAATGGTTTTGCTCTTGAGGTCTTAAACTCATACAAAGCCTGAGATCCAATCAGCTGTTCAATTATGCAAATTTCCCCCTCGGTGACCTCTTTTTCCTTTTGCTGTAATCCGGGCATTTTGAGAGGTGTAGGTGGGAGGATCGCTTGACCCCAGCATTTTGAGATCAATCTCGTAACATAGCTAGACCTTGTCTCCACTAAAAAAATTAATCAATTCGCCGACAATAAAAAAGGTGGTTTTAAAAGTAAATTTACTCCAAAACAACTTGCCCAAGGGCTGGAGGTTGCTATAAATTTTGACGCCATGGCACTCAACCCGAGGGCAACATAGTAGGACTGTGGCTGCGTGGGGAAGGGGAGAGCAGAGAGAGACAGAAGGTGGGAGGGGGTTAGGGGAAAGGAAGAGCAGAAAGAGGGAAGGAGGAAGGGGACGGGGTCTCGATGTGTGACACACCATGTGGGGGCAAGACACAATTAGGAGGGACTTTGCCTAACAAATTCAATCAGTGTAACTTGGTATCTTGTACCCTCAGTGAATCCCCAATTAAAAAAAAAAAAAAATGGCTGGGCGCCAACCACATACACCAAGGCTGAAGCGTTCCATACCGGACAGAGCCAGATAAACATCAATGACAACTGCAACAACAAAAAAACTGGTAAATTCCATGAAAAATAAAAGTATGTTTTTATTTATGAGTTATGATTTAGATATTCAAAGTTCCCTGCTTCTTTTTCTGTTAGATGTCTTGTTACCATGGGAGCATTCAAGTTGATGTTAATGTTAATAAAAGTAATCTGCACTTAATCCACATGTTAAAAAAATTTTTTTTTTCAGTTTCTGGCGGGGGCCAAGTTTGAACCTGCCACCTCCGCTGTATGAGGCAGGTGCCCTACTCCTTTGAGCCACAGGCACCGCCCGTTGCTCAGTAGGGTGCCGGCCCCATATACCCAGGGGGCCGAACCGGCCAAGCTGCAACCAAAAAAATAACCGGGGGTTGTGGTGGGCGCTTATAGTCCCAGCTACTTGGGAGGCTGAGGGAGGCTGAGGCAAGAGAATTGCTAAAGCCCAGGAGTTGGAGGTTGCTGTGAGCTGTGTGATGCCTCGGCACTCTACCGAGGGCGATTAAAAAAAAAAAAAAAGATGGACATATAGCGTTTCAACCGTTTCAGCACATTTTTCAATTCTGTAGAACACAAAGCATTATTAAAATTGAGTAATTACTGGTATTTTCTTTTCAGAATGTTATGGCATACCAAAGGGAATGCTCAATATTTAATTGGTTAGCAATTTTTTGTATATTTATATTTCTAATAAAATTGTGTGTTTCAAAATAAGCAACAATAACAACAAAAAAGACTCCGACTGCTCACTGGTCTTGAACTTCTGAGCTCCAGCCACCTCCCATCTTGGCTTCCCAGAGTGCTAAGATTAGAAGCGTGAGTCACCATGCCAGACCTAATTTTTTTTTTTTAACCCTTGCAAATCTCAAGTAAAACTGAAAATTATGTGAACCTAAGAAGTTACCCTGCATACACTAACAGGGTGACATTATAAAGGGTTACCTTCTCTGTCAGATTCTCATTATTAGCAGGGATTATTATTCGTTACTTGCAATTTGATTATGTCATCTAAAATGGGTAATTGACTTTAGGATCTTCGACTGACAATATTGAGGTAAGTAGCAACAATTGTTTAACAAGAAATCTTTTGCTTTGGCGCCTGTAGCTCAGTGGCTAGAGCGCCAGCCACATACACCAGAGCTGGCCCGTTGGAATCCAGTCCAGGCCTGCCAAACAATGACAACTACAAACAAACAAAACCAAAAAACAGCCAGGTATTGTGGTGGGTGCCTGTAGTCTCAGCTACTTGGGAGGCTGAGGCAAGAGAATTGCTTAAGCCCAGGAGTTTGAGGTGAGCCATGAAGCCATAGCACTCTACCCAGGGCGACATAGTGAGACTGTTTAAAAAATAATTTTTTTTGAAAACAGAGTCTCATTTTGTCACTCTCAGTAGAGGGCCAGGGTGTCATAGCCCACATCAACCTAAAACTCTTGGGCTCAAGTGATCCACTTGCCTCAGCCTCCCAAGTAGCTGGGACTATAGGAGCCTGCCACGATACCTGAATATTTTAGATACCTTTCTAGCTCAGGTTAGTATGGAACTCCTAAGCTCAAGGGATCCATCCTCCTTGGCCTCCCAAGCCTGGCCTCTCATGAAAACTTTTTTTCTTTTAGATAGTATCTCACTTTGTCGCCCTGGGTAGAGTGGCAGGGCATCATAGCTTACAGCAACCTCAAACTCTTGGGTTCATGAGATCTCTTGCCTGAGCCTCCTGAGTAGCTGGGACTATAGGCACCCGCCACAACACCTGGCTATTTTTAGAGACAGGGTCTTGTTCTTACTCTGGCTGGTCTCGAAGTCTTAAACTCAGGCAATCCACCCTCCTCGAGCCCCAAGTTGCTGGGATTACAGGTGTGAGCCACCACACCCAGCCTGAATTTTAATTTCTTTTTTTTTTTTTGAGACAGAGCCTCAAGCTGTCCCCCTGGGTAGAGTGCTGTGGCATCATATCTCACAGCAACCACCAACACCTGGGCTCAAGCAAGTCTCCTGCCTCAACCTCCCAAGTAGCTGGGACCACAGGCGCCCACCACAATGCCTGGCTATTTTTTTTTTTTTTGGTTGCAGCCATCACTGTTGTTTGGCGGACCCGGGCTGGATTCGAACTCTCCACCTTAGGTGTATGTGGCTGGTGCCTTAGCCACTTGAGCCACAGGCGCCAAGCCGAATTTTAATTTCTTTAAAGATTTCTTGAAGCCAGGAGTGGTGGCTCATGAGTGTAGTCCCAGCACTCTGGCAGGCTGAGTTGGGTAGACCCCATGAGCACACAGGTTGGATACCAGCCTGATCCAGAACGAGAGCCAGTCTCTAAAAGTAGCCAGGCACTGTGGTGGGCACCTGTAGTACCGGCTACTCCAGAGGCTGAGGCAAGAGAATCGTTTAAGCCCAAGAATTTGAGGTTGCTGCGAGCTGTGATGCCAGGGCCCTCTACCAAGGGTGAGAAAGTGAGACTTTGTCTCAAAAAAAAAAAAATTAAATTCAGGGAGGAGAAAATAAAATTCATTGTTGCCATACAATCTTAGAATGAAGTGTAATCTATATATTCTTGACTACATATTTGTTCTTAACAATGCTCAAAATGAAGATGGTATAACCAATCCATGTCTTTTTCTTTTTTGAGACAGAGTATCACTTTGTGGCCCTAGGTAAAGTGCTGTGGCATCTTAGTTCTCAGCAGCCTCAAACTCTTGGGTTTAAGTGATCCTCTTGCCTCAGCTTCCCAAGTAGCTGGGACTGTGGGTGCCTGCCACAACACCGAGCTATTTTTTAGAGATGAGGTCTCCCTCTGGCTCAGGCTGGTCCCGAACCTATGAGCTCAGCCAATACACCTGCCTCAGCCTCCCACGTGCTAGGATTACAGGCATGAGCCACCATGCCTGGCTCCAATCCATGTCTTAAAAATCATTGCCCCCAAATCATGCATCTTTGCATCAGCTTTACCATTTTGTAAGAATTACCTGGAGGTGCTGGTCCAGACTGCAGTGATGTTTACCGCTAATTAATTGATCACAGTCAGTTACAATTTTCATTGTTCCTTCTCCACTCCCACTCCTTTAAAAAAATAATTAAAATAAATAATTAAACAAAGAATTACCTGGAGAATTTACTAAAATACAGATTTCTGGCCAGGCCCTGAGGCTCCTGCCTATAATTCCAGCAGTTAAGGAGGCCATAGAGGGTGATTTGCTTGAGCATAAGTTACTCAGACCCGACTGAGTAACATAGCAAGACCCCCACCACTAAAATAAAATAGCACGGTGCCTATGGCTCAGTGAGTAAGGCACCAGCCCCATATACCAAGGGTGGTGGGTGTGAACTTCACCCAACCAAACTGCAATAAAAATAGCCGGGCATTTGTAGTCTCAGCTACTTGGGAGACTGAGGAAGGAAGATTGTTTAAACCTCTAGCTGGGCAATAAAGTGAGACTCTGCCTCAATAAAAAAAGAAAAGAAAGGGGGCCACGCCTGTGGCTCAGTAAGTAGGGTGCTGGCCCCATATACGAAGGGTTATGGGTTCAAACCCGGCCTTGGCCAAACCGCAACAAAAAAAATAGCCGGGCATAGTGGTGGGTGCCTGTAGTCCCAGCTACTTGGGAGACTGAGGCAAGAGAATCACCTAAGCCAGCTTGGTGCCTGTGGCTCAAGTGGCTAAGGCGCCAGCCACATACACCTAAGATGGTGGGTTTGAAATCCAGCCCGGTCCTGCCAAAACAACACTGACGGCTGCAACCAAAAAATAGCCAGGCATTGTGGGTGCCTGTGGTCCCAGCTATGTGGGAGGCTGAGGCAGGAGACTCGCTTGAGCCCAGGAGTTCGAGGTTGCTATGAGTGTGATAGCACTCTACCCAGGGGGATAGCTTGAGGCTCTGTCTCAAAAAAAAAAAAAAGAGAGAGAGAATCACCTAAGCCCAAGAGCTGGAGGTTGCTGTGAGTTGTGACAGCATGGCACTCTACCAAGGGTGACAAAATGAGACTCAGTCTCAAAAAAAAAGAAAAAAACTAAAAATGGGTTTTTTTGGTCAGCACCTGTGGCTCAAAGGAGTAGGGAGCTGACCCCATAGGCCAGAGATGGCAGGTTCAAACCCAGGCCCGGCCAAAAACGGCAAAAAAAAACAAGAAAGAAAGGAAAAGAGAAAACAGAAATGTATAAAGGAAAGAGTAGTACCTCAGAGGAAAAACATTCTCCTTTGCTTTTTATCTTCATGCTGCCTCCTCCAAGCACGTACCTACTCCTTAACACTCTCTATTAGCCCTTGGGCTGAATCCAATTAAATTTTGGTTAAGAGGTCAGGCATGGTGCCTCAACCCTGTAATCCTGGCACTCTGGGAGGTGGAGGTGGGTGGATCTTTAAGTTCATTGGTTGGAAATAGCCTAAGTACAAGCAAGACCCACCTCTACTAAAACAACAACAAAAACTAAGGCAGCGCCTGTGGCTCAGTGGGTAAGGCACCCTCCCCATATATAGGTTGACCAGATTTTAACATCTGTAAGGCGGGACAACATGGCGCAGGGGCGGGGCAGGGGCGGGGCAGGGGCGGGGCGGGGGGGGCGGGGCAGGGGCGCTGGGCAAGGGAGGGAACAGGCCGGGCCTGACAACAATGCAAACTTTGATAAGCAGTTCTGATAATCACTTCTCAGCAATTATTTATTACAGTTTAACATTATAAAATTAACAAAAATAACATTAAACTCATATTCTGGCGAAATAGCCATATGGCGGCCGAAAACCATATATTCCCTTCTTGTTCTCCAGCCCCTTCATGCATTATTTCCAAAAATCGGGACTTTTTAAAAACGCCCCAGGACTCCAGACAAATTGTTGAAAAGCGGGACTGTCCCGCCAAAATCGGGACATCTGGTCACCCTACCCATATATCAAGGGTGGTGGGTTCAAACCCAGCCCTGACCAAACTGCAACAAAAAAATTAGCCAGGAGGCTCGCGTCTGTGGCTCAAACGGCTAAGGCACCAGGCACATACACCTGAGGTGGTGGGTTCGAATGCAGCCTGGGCCCACCAAACAACAATGACAGCTCTGCAACCAAAAAATAGCCAGGCCTTGTGGTGGGCGCCTGTAATCCCAGCTACTTGGGAGGCTGAGGCAGGAGACTCGCTTGAGCCCAGGAGTTGGAAATTGCTGTGAGCTATGATGCCACGGCTCTCTACCCAGGGCAACAGCTTGAGGCTCTGTCCCCCCCCCCAAAAAAAATTAGCCAGGCATTGTGGCAGATGCCTGTAGTGGCAGCTACTAGGGAGACTGAGGCAAGAGAATCGCCTAAGCCCAGGAGCTGGAGGTTGCTGTGAGCTGTGATGCCACCACACTCTTCCAAGGATGACAAAAAATAAAATAAAATAATAGCTGGGTGTTGTGGCAGATGCTTGTAGTCCCTCCCACATACTCTGGAAGTTGAGGCAAGAGGATCCCCTGAGCCCAAGATGACAGAGCACTCTGCCCAGGGTGGCAGAGGGAGACTCTGTCTCAAAAATAAATTAATAGACTTGGCGCCTGTAGCTCAGCACCTAGGGCGCCAGCCACATACACCAGAGCTGGCAGGTTCAAATCCAGCCTAGGGCTGCCAAACAATGACAACTATAACCAAAAAATAGCTAGGCCTTATGGTGGGCACCTATAGTCCCAGATACTTGGGAGGCTGAGGCAAGAGAATCACTTAAGCCCAAGAGTATGAGGTTGCTGTGAGGTGTGACGTCACGGCACTCTACTGAGGGTGGCATAGTACAGCTCTGCCTCCAAAAAAATTTTTTTAATAAATAAATAGCCTCAGCGCCTGTAGCTCAGCAGCTAGGGTGCCAGACATACACTGGAGCTGGCAGGTTTGAATCCAGCCTGGGCCTGCCAAACAACAACGACAACTGCAACAAAAAAATAGCCAGGCGCTGTGGTGGGTACTTGTAGTCCCAGCTACTTGGGAGGTTGAGGCAGGAGAATCACTTAAGCCGAAGAGTTTGAGGTGTTGTGAGCTATGAAGCCACGGCACTGTACCCAGGGCAAATCTTGAGACTCTATCTCAAAAATAAATAAATAAATAAGTAAATAAACAAATAACTGGGCGTGGGTAGCTCACACCTGTAATCCTAGCAGGTGCAGGCGGGTAGATTGCTTAAGCTCATGAGTTCAAGATAAGCCTAAGCAAAATCGAGACTTTGTACTAAAAATAAAAAAGTATGGCTGGGCACCTGTGGCTCAAGCGGCTAAGGCGCCAGCCACATACACCTAAGGTGGCGGGTTCCTATCCACAGCCCGGACCTGCCAAACAACAATGATGGCTGCGACTGAAAAATAGCCGGGCGTTGTGGCATGAGCCTGTAGTCCCAGCTACTTGGGAGGCTGAGGGAGGAGACTCGCTTGAGCCCAGGAGTTGGAGGTTGCTGTGAGCTGTGATGCCATGGCACTCTACCCAGGGGGACAGCTTGAGGCTCCATCTCAAAAAAAAAAAAAGTAATAGCCAGGTGTTGTGGCAGGCAACTATAATCCCAGCTACTTGGGAGGCTGAGGGAAGACAATCGCTTGAGCCCAAGAGTTTGCGGTTACTGTGAGCTATGATGCCATGGCACTCTACCCAGGGCTTATATATATACGCACACATATATTTATATGTTAATTAATAAGTTAATTTTTGTTTAGTTCAACTTGAGACATTTTTAAATGATGTTTATGTACAGCCAAGCACCTCCAAACCTCTATATGGTGGTGTGGAGGCTGTGGGGGGGTGATGATCCAGGGGTCCTCAAACTTTTTAAACAGGGGGCCAGTTCACTGTCCCTTAGACAGTTGGAGGGCCAGACTGCGGCCCAGAACAATCGGCTGCTAAGCAGGACAGGCAGTGGTGGGCCGGATAAATGTCCTAGGTGGGCTGCATGTGGCCCATGGGCCATAGTTTGAGGACGCCTCAGAAAGGTGCAGTGTGAGCTTTTAGCAGTAAAGCAAGCAGAGGCTGGAAGTTGGACACAAAGCTGATAAAAGGGACCTGAAGGCATGTGGGTGGACCCAACAGTGGCCACTATCTGCAGTTAAACATTCTCAAAGGACCTAAATTGTATCCACCCACACACCCAATTCATTAGTGAGATCCTAACCTTCAATACCTAAGTATGTTACTGTATACAGAGATGGAGTCTTAACATGAGGTCATTAGAGTAGGACCCAATACAATTACAATATGGCTGGTATCCTTATGAGAAGAGGAAATTTGAACATAAAGCGGTATACAGGGGAGACAATATGAAGACATAGGAAGAAGATGGCCATCTACAAGGTAAGGAGAGAGACCCCAGAAGAAACCAGCCCAGTGTTGTTTAAATCACCCAGTCTGGCTTGGTGCCCATAGTGCAATGGTTAGAGCACCGGCCACATGCTGGTGGGTTCAAGCCTGGCCAGAGCCTGCTCAGCAACATTGACAACTACAACAAAAAAATAGTCAGGTGGGTGGTGCCTATGGGTACCAGTGGGTAGGGCACCGGCCCCATATACCAAGGGTGGTGGGTTCAAACCCAGCCCAGGCCAAATTGCAACAACAACAACAACAAAAATAGCCAGGCATTGTGGCAGGCACCTGTAGTCCCAGCTACTTGGGAAGCTGAGGCAAGAGAATCACCTAAGCCCAGGAGTTGGAGGTTGCTGTAAGCTGTGATGCCACAGCACTCTACTGAGGGCAATAAAGTGAGACTCTGTCTCTTAAAAAAAAAAAAATAGCCAGGCATTGTGGAAGGCACCTGTAATCCCAGCTACTTGGGAGGCTGAGGAGGCACAAGAATCACTTAAGCCCAAGAGTTTGAGGTTGCTGTGAGCAGTGACATTACAGCACTCTAGTGAGGGTGACAATAGTGAAACTGTCTCAAAAAAACAAAATCGGGCAGCACCTGTGGCTCAGTGGATAAGGTGCTGGCCCCATATACTGAGGGTGGCAGGTTCAAACCCAGCCCCAGTCAAACCGCAACAAAAAAATAGCCAGGCATTCTGGCGGGTGCCTGTAGTCGCAGCTACTCAGGAGGCTGAGGCAAGAGAATAGTCTAAAGCCAGGAGTTGGAGGTTGCTGTGAGCTGTGACATCACAGCACTCTACTGAGGGCAATAAAGTGAGACTCTGTCTCTTAAAAAAAAAAAAAAAATCACCCAGTCTGACACTTACTTACGGCAACCTAAGCAGACAAAAACAGTTTCACTTCTTCTGAGAAGACCCAGATCATAGAGGTGATTCACCTAAGCCCGCAAATCTCCCTCCCTTGGATTGCCACTGGCCCCCACCTGTCTTCCTTCTCTTGTCAATTCACTACTGTAAAGTTATACCTATTTCCTGGCTACAACTCTAAACAAAAACGAGATTTTTATTTTCTTCTGTTTTGGGTGGTTGGCTTTCTAAGGAAATAGGTTCTTTCTTCATTCTAGACTACAAGATGTCTTTTGATTGTAATCCTTGTGTGCATTATATTTCTACTATTCAGGTTATTAATGCTATGTATCTGTCCCACCTTTATCCTCCCCAGCAACTGCCTGGGGAGAAGGGAGAAGGAGGGACTCCCGCAATCTGCAAAATAATGCAAGAATCCCCCAGCCCTCAGGCCAGGCAGCCCAGACCCAGGAGGATTTGGAACATGACCCGGAGTAACCGAAAGCTAATTATCATATTGTTAACTGTCCATCAAAATGGTTCCACGGTGACGTCTAAACCACAAACTGGTCCAATCCAGACACTATAAAACAGGACCCTAGATTATTACCAGAACCTTTTCTTCTTCTTTTTTTTTTAATTTTCTCACTCACTCACACTTTCTCTCAATTACCAGAGCCTTTTGTCACCACAAGGGCCCTGTTTGTTATTGCTCTGTAAATCTTTACTTTGCCCTTGCTCTGTGAATCTTTCTCTTTCGTTGTAAACCGCATTTCATGCTTGCTTTGCTTTTTTTGGGTCTGGTCATTCCTTGGCCAAGAACCAAGAACGCAGACAACTGCCAACCCGACACTTTCATGACATCACCTAGGAAAACATGGGTATTTGAAGTGTTTAGTGTCTTTCAGTTGTAGGAGCAATGTTACCAGGCAAAGAAGGTCCTGCCATTTGTCACTGTCAGCCAATACACAGAGATGGGGATAGGTCCACTAAACTTTGTCAGAAGGCCAGGATTCTGGAGAACAGTGAGAGGAGTGTCTCCAAGACTGCTGGTTTTGTATACAATTTGAAATATTTTCATCAAACTGGTTAACATAGCTTTCACAGCATTTTCTTAGTTATATTCTATACCTAGTAATTTAGTCTCACTGTGTCGCCCTCAGCAAAGTGCCTTGGCGTCACAGCTCACAGCAACCTCCAACTCTTGGGGTTAAGCGATTCTCTTGCCTCAGCCTCCCAGACAGCTGGGACTAGGGGTGCCTGCCACAACTCCTGGCTATTTTCTTGTTGCAGTTGTCATTGTTGTTTAGCTGGCCCAGGGTGGTCTCTAACCAGCCAGCCTCAGTGCATGTGGCTGGTGCCGTAACCACCGTGCTACAGATGCTGAGCCTCCAAATTACAGTTTTATACATTTAAGTTCAAAGTGAAGAACATGTTAACCTTTATCCTAGACAATAATCGGCAGAACCCATGACCCATAGTAAACAATAATCAGTATAACCAATGATCCAAAACAACAAACGTTAAACTCCTAAATCAATCAACATAAACTACTCTATATAGCTCCCACCCTACCTCATTAGGGTGGGAGTTAAATTTACAAAACAGTAAGAATGGGGGATAGGATGAAGGTAGGCAGGACCTAAACAGATCAGACCAGTTGTGTCATATCTGCCCTAGACTCACAAACTCTTATTCTCACTATATGTATTTTCTTTCTTTTTTTTTTTTTTTTTTTTTTTGGCTGGGGCTGGGTTTGAACCCACCACCTCCAGCCATGGGGCCAGCGCCCTACCCCTTTGAGCCATAGGTGCTGTCCTTTATGTATTTTCAGTAGCTTCAGTTAACATCCCATAGCAAGGCAGTAAATGCTTCTAAAGTAGAAATTCTCTACTGCAAAGACCTAGTAACCATCGCTGGGAGGAGCTCTCAGGTTTTTGTCCCAAGCCCCAGTAAATGCTCCCCAGGGGGGCTTTAAAGTGGAGAATTTGGGTGGTACCTGTGGCTCAGTGAGTAGGGCATCAGCCTCATATACCAAGGGTGGTAGGTTCAAACCTGGCCCCGGCCAAACTACAACAAAAAAATAGCTGGGTGTTGTGGCAGGAGCCTATAATCCCAGCTACTCAGGAGGCTGAGGCAAGAGAATCGCCTACGCCCAAGAGGTGAAGATTACTGTGAGCTGTGATGCGATAGCACTCTACCAAGGGTGATAAAGTAAGAGTCTGTCTCTAAATAAATAAATAAAGTGGAGAATTTGTTCCCACCAACTCTTTAGCTCCTACTCTACACTCTGGGAGTTCAGGCAATCCCTGCCGGTTCCTACTTAGCACATCCAATTAATATTACATGAAGGGCAGATTCACAGGCCTTTTTGCTTATAGTACTTGTAGGAAAGGAATTCTCATAATCCTGACAGGAGTGCAGCCATTGGAGAAAATCCTCATCAATCCCCTCTCCAGATTCCTGGAGTGATTCAGGTCAGAGTTCCTGGAAACACCCTACCCTTATCCTGGCTGGTACTAAAGATTCACCCATAATCTGGACTGCGCTAGAGAAGAGCCCCCAGCACTACTCTGGCTCACTTCCCCATTTCAACTATACCAATAAGACTAATAAAAGCCTTTTTTTTTTCTAGACACAATCTCAAGATGTCACCCCGGGTAAAGTGCTATGGCGTCACAGCTCACAGCAACCTCACACTCTTGGGCTTAAGAAATTCTTTTGCGGCTCGGCGCCTGTGGCTCAATCAGCTAAGGCGCCAGCCACGTACACCTAAGGTGGTGGGTTCGAATCCCCAGCCCGGGCCCACCAAACAAACAATGACGGCTGCAACCAAAAAATGGCCAGGCATTGTGGCGGGTGCCTGTGGTCCCAGCTACTTGGGAGGCGGAGGCAGGAGACTCGCTTGAGCCCAGGAGTTGGAGGTTGCTATGAGCTGTGATTTCATGGCACTCTACCCGGGGGGATAGCTTCAGGGTCCGTCTCAAAAAAAAAAGAAAGAAAAGAAATTCTTTTGCTTCAGCCTCCCAAGTAGCTGGGACTACTGGTCCCTGCCACAACACCCAGCTATTTTTTTATTGTAGTTGTCATTGTTGTTTGGTGGGCTCAGGTTGGATTTGAATCTGCCAGCTCTGGTGTATGTGGCTGGCACCCTAGCTGCTTGAGCTCCACGTGCCAAGCTGCTCAACTAGTTTTTCTACTTTTAGTAGAGATAGCATTTTGCTCTTCCTCAGTTTGGTCTCAAGCTCCTGAGCTCAGGCAATCCTCCTCCTTGGTCTCCCACAGTGCTTGGATTACAGGTATGGGCCAACAGCCCAGCCAAAAAATTCCAATATTTAACCCATTCCTATGACCTCTCATGGCAAGACATTTACATAGTGCTTTCCTCCACCACTAATCCTCAGGAAAAACCTATATTTGGGCTGCAGCCACAGCTTTGGCAGATACCTTAATCCACATCACATATACCAACCTTGAGCCTGAATCTGAGGCTGGAAGGCTATACCTAAACCGTTACTTTATCTCTCTATCAGCCTCAGATTTCAGAAAAAAGCATCAGAAACTCAGGGATGGACCCCAGACTCCCCAAAAGGAATTAGTTAAACTGGCCTTCAAGGTCTATAGCAACAGAGAGAAGGAGGTGGCCAAGACTAAGCAGGCTAAGTACCAGATGCTAGCCTCTGCCCTCAGGGACAGAGCAAAGCCTCTACCAGACCATGGACACATCTGCCTCCTTCTGCACAGCCTCCAGGTCCTTGCCACTGAGTGGCAAAAAGGATCACTGGGCCTGCACCTGCCCCAATCCCCCAGTTTCACTCAGACCATGCCCAGTTTGTGATGTTCACAGTCACTGGAAAGATGAGTGTCTCTGGGCTGCAGAGCCTGGAGCCACCCCTTCCAAGACAGTAACTGAGCCAGGATTTGAGCTGCCTGAACTCTTGGGACTAGCTACCAAAAACTGAAGGGGCCGGACTTTCAGGCCCCCACCATTGCCATCTCACTGGTGGAGCCTGAGTTTATGTTCTGGTTTCTAGTAAGAGAATTTTCTTCCTCCTAGCACTGGGGCCATGAGTTTGGTACTGGCTGATTTTTTAGGGCCACTACTCTTCTCTTCCATTTCTGTGGTTGGGGTCAATGGAATCCCCTCTACCCCACTGAAAACGCTACCTCTAACCTGTAAGTTAGAACACCTTACATTCTCCCATTCTTTCCTAATAATTCCTAAATGCCCACTCTCCTGCTTGAACCTACTATCTAGACTCAAAGCCACTCTTACCTTACACTCATCACCCAAAACCAATGATGCCTCTTAGCTCCCCACACTTCTGTTACACTCCTCTAAGGCCTCTCCCCTGTCTATACAAATGTCCCTCCCAGAGGTTTAGGTGAAGTCAATCCTAAAGTTTAGGACACCTCTACACCCTTGATTACTCTATACCATCAGCCAATTATAGTCACACTTTCTGATCCTTCTTGTCTCCTCAACAGACTTCAATATCCCCGTAAGGCCCATGCTATAAAGGGACTAAAACCAATTATTAATCATTTACTAATAAACCACGTTCTCCGACTCACCTCCTCCCCATGCAACACTCCTATTCTGGCTGTCCACATACCTTACAGCTCCTTCCAACTAGTTCAAGATCTGTGAGCAGTCAAAGAGGCCACTGTCCCTGTAACTCCCCTTGTCCCGAGCCCCTATACTTTCCTCTCCACTGTTCTTACTTCTACTATACACTGTACAGTCCTAGGCTTAAAAGATAACTTTTTTTTCTTTTTTTAGAGACAGGATCTTGCTATGTTGCCTAGGCTGGAGTGCAACATAGCAAGATCCCGTAGCTATTCACAGGCACGATCACACTACTGATCAGCACAGGAGTTTTGACCTGCTCCGTTTCTGACCTGGGCCACTTTGCCCCTCCTTAGGCAACCTGGTGGCCCCTGCTCCCAGGAGATCACCATATTGATGCCGAAATTAGTGCAGACACCCGACTGGCAGAGTGCACTATAACCTAGAACTCCTGGACTAAAGCAATCCTCCTGTCTCAGCCTCCCCAGTGGCTGGGACTATAGGCGCATGCAACCGCATCTGGCAAAAGATGGCTTTTCAGTATCCCTCTTCACCTCAACTGCCAAGACTTCTTTGTCTTTACCTGGAGTGATCCAGACACCAAATGAACTAATAACTAACCTGGAGAGTCCTCCCCTAGATATTCAGGGACAGCCACACCTTTTTGGCCAAGGCCTGGCCTCAGATCTCAAAAATCTTGAGCCATTATCATCTGTTATTCAATATATCAATGACTTACTCTTTTCCAGTCCTTCCTTCACTGCTTCTATCTCTGGTACCATCTCTCTCTTAAACTACCTTGGGAATCTAGGCTATGGGATTTCATCCAAAAAAAGCTCAATTAATGAAGACCCAGGTCATTTACCTTAACATTGCTCTTACCCCAATATTGCTCTTACCCCTTCTACTCAGAGCTTAACTCAGTAACAGAAACAACTTATTACCACCTTACCCCCTCCCACATCTAAGAGAGGTCTCCTGGGCAGAGCATGGTGGCTCACACCAATAATCCCAGCACTTGGGAAGCTGAGGTAGGTGGATTGCCTGAGCTCACAAGTTCGAGACCAGCCTGAACAAGAGCCAATCCCCGGCTCTAAAACATAGCTGGGCGTGTGCGGCGCTTGTGGCTCAGTGGATAGGGCACCAGCCCCATATATCAAGGGTGGCGGGTTCAAACCCAGCCCTGGACAAACTGCAACAACAAAAAAAATAGCCAGGCATTGTGATGGGCGCCTTGTGGTCCCAGCTACTCAGGATGCTGAGGCAAGAGAATCACCTAAGCCCAGGAATTGGAGGTTGCTGTGAGCAGTGTGATGCCACAGCACTCTGCTGAGGGTGATAAAATGAGACTGTATCTCTACCAAAAAAAAAAAAAAATCTGGCACTGTGGTGGGCACCTGTAGCCCCCGCTGCTTGGGAGACAGAGGCAAGAGAATCACTTGAATCCAAGAGTTTGAGGTTGCTATGAGCTAAGACACCATGGGTCTACTGAGGGTGACCAAGTGAGACTATGTCTCAAAAAACCCAGTGAGGGCAGCGCCTGTGGCTCAGTGAGTAGAGCACTGGTCCCATATACTGAGGGTGGCGGGTTCAAACCCAGCCTCGGCCAAACTGCAACAAAAAATAGCGGGGCATTGTGGCAGTTGCCTGTAGTCTCAGCTACTTGGAAGGCTGAGGCAAGAGACTCACCTAAGTCCAAGAGCTGGAGGTTGCTGTGAGCTGTGATGCTGTAGCACTCTACCGAGGGCAACAAAGTAAGACTCTGTCTTGGAAAAAAAAATGCAAACATTGTAACCTAATTCATTGTACCCTCAATTAACCTAAAACAATAAAAAAAAAAACTTCTAATTAAGCAAATCTCTTCTAATTATCTGTTGGGCTAAGTTAATGACTAACATTATAGTAAACTGTAATCCTATTTGAAAATAATTTATAAAATTTTGTTAAAACAACAAAATTCTCTTAAAATATTAATTTACCCTTGATTAAATACATGACCAGTTTCCCTTTAATTAAAAAATCACACAGTAGAAGGGTGTGGTGGCTCACGCCTATAATCCTAGCACTCTGGGAGCCCCAGGCACATAGACTGCTTCAGCTCAGGAGTTTGAGACCAGCCTGAGCAAGAGTGAGATCTCATTTCTAAAAAATAGGGGGGTGTTGTGGTGGGTATCTGTAGTACCAGCTACTCAGGAGGCTGAGGCAAGGAGAATCACTTGAGCCCAAGAGTTTGAGGTTGCTATGAGCCATGACTCCAGGGCACTCTACCAAGGGTGACAAAGTGAGACTCTCTAAAGAAAACACACACACACTACAAAGTTGTTTTGTTTTGTTCTTTTGGGGGGAGTCAGAGTTTTACTATGTTGCCCTGGGTAGAGTGCATCTTAGCTCACAGCAACCTCAAACTTTTGGGCTTAAGGTATTCTCTTGCCTCAGCCTCCCAAGTAGCTGAGACTACAGGCACCGAGCCTGTTTTTGTTTTTTTTTCCCAACCTTTCCAGGACCAGGCATGAAAAAAATAAACTTCAAAAAAGTTAAAGTTTACACCCATATAACCCCCTGTATTGCCTTTTAAATCTTTTGAAATTGTCTTTTTGACCTCAAACTACTGTTTTAAATATTAAGACCACCCAAATTCTAAAAGATCTATAGAGTTATTTGAAATGTTTAAATTGTATGGGTAGCAAGACATATTTCTGCCTATCCATCAACTGAACAGGCACCTGTAC
>CAUYQV010191689.1:0-23822 GCA_963574575.1 Galagoides demidoff | reverse complement strand
TTTCTCAGGGGAGTTAGTCAAGCAAGAAGTCACTGAGTACTTTCCCATCCATCTTGGGAGTAAACCAGACTTACGCCACCTTGTTGAGGGCTTCCGGCCCAGAAACTTGCCAGGAGTTAACTGGTGTTTTTCCACCTTAGTCTAGGCCTAACACAGCAGGGACTCTATCTCACAAATGCAAACGTGTAACCTAATGGTTGGTATCCTCACATTAATCTGAAATAAAAAGAAAATAAATAAATAATAATTATCAACTCAGGCTTTCATTATATGCCCAACTTCTCTCTACCTCTGTCATGATATGAAATAAATCTGGGGTATCCTATCATCTCATCCTAAATACTTGAATGGGTATCTCTAAAACACAGCAACTATCTTAATGATAACAACAGTATGAGGCTGGGCGTAGTGGCTCATGCCTGTAATCCCAACACTTTGGAAGGCCGAGATGGGTAGATTGCCCTGAGCTCACTGGTTCAAGACCAGCCTGAGCCAGAGCAAGACCTCGTCTCTAAAAATAGCCGGACATTGTGGTGGGCGCATGTGGTCCCTGCTACTCACGGGGCTGAGGCAAGAGGATCACTTGAACCCAAGAATTGAAGATTGCTATGAGCTATGATGCCACGGCACTCTACCAAGGATGACAAAATGGAACTCTGCCTCAAAAAGAAAAAAATATATGTGATACCTAAAATCAGGTGCAATTTCAGTAAAACTTAACAATTCTTTAATATCATCTAATATTCAATTAACATTCAGGTTTCGGGTGGTGCCCATGGCTCAGTGGATAGGGTGCTATCCCCATATACTAAGGGTGGCGGGTTCAAACCTGGCCCCAGCCAAACCACAACAAAAAACAGCTGGGCATTGTGACAGGTACCTGTAGCCCCAGCTACTTGGTACTCAGGAGGCTGAGGCAAGAGGATCACCTAAAGCTGAAGAGTTGGTGGGTGCTGTGAGCTGTAATGCTACAGGACTCTACGGAGGGTGTTAAAGTAAGACTCTGTCTCAAAAAAAAATTCAGGTTTCTAATAATGGCATAAATGTCATAAATTACATTTTATACTTTTTTTTTTTTTTATCAGAGACAGAGCCTTCCTGGGATTGAGTGCTATGGTTTCCTAGCTCACAGCAACCTCAAACTCCTGAGCTCAAGTGATACTTTTGCCTCAGCCTCCTAAGTAGCTAAGACTGTAGGCACGAGGACTCAGGCTGGTCTTGAATTCCTGAGTTCAAGCAATCCACCTGCCCTAGCCTCCCAGAGTGCTAGGATTACAGGTGTCAGCCCCCTCACCAGGACCTATACTTTGTTTAAATACAAACCAAATAAGGTCCACCCTTTATGGTTAACTGATGTTTCTTTCATTTCTTTTGAAAATATCTTTAGTTGTTTATATGCTCTTGGATGGACAGATTTTTTTCAATTGGTCGATTTAGTTCCTTTTTTTCTTAAAACTAAGAGTATTTTCATTGAAGACAAAACTGTGCATAGGTCATCTTGTTTAGAAAAGGATTTTGATGCAGTCCATGTCAGAGCCAACTGACCTTGAACTAAATGCCAGCCTATGTCTACCCCAGCTGCAGCCAAGAGCCACCATGGTTACTCCAATAGTTACTCCGTCCCGCCTCGTCGTCCATTGGAGTAGTGAAGCTTGGGCTTCCCCGCCATGACAGCAGTCTCTTGGTGTCTCTAAACATGAATGAATAAATGAATTTAGGTGTCCGCAGAAACAGAATGCACTTTTGGATGTGAGGTGGGGATATCTGCCTTCTTTATGGCAGGATTAGAGGAGTCCCAGAAGGTCTTTTCTGGCCCACATTGTTACCCATCAGCAACCACCACTGTGGAAACGCACCAAACCAGCCTCATGTTCCCATTCGTCCTTACTTTAAGAACCTAAATAGAGCATCCTGGATCCCACACAGGTGAAGGCCCTCGGAGCCTGGGACGAGCCTCCAATCCAGACGACATCGCTGACAGGGACACTGGAGGGAGCAGAGTCGCTCCTCAGCTCTTTGCCTGCTCTGCTGCTTTTCTTCATAAGCAGAAGTGGGTTTTAGTTTTACCCTAAATTGTCACGACAAAAGAAGGTACACAGTTCTTTTTACTATTGAATTTCTGTATTTTCCCACTTCTGGGTGAATTTTATTTTACAACCTTAAATAAAGGGTAGTTGCTGCATTAACTTTATTTTGTAAGGAAAGGTACCAACGCTGGTTTGGTGTCTACCACACAGTATGCAATTTATCATTTTTTTTCCACATTATTTGTCATAAAAATTACTTAATATATATCCTGTTCTTATTGTAAGTTTACATTTGAGGCTCTTGATATCCATAGAGGTTCTGTGACATGCTAAACCGAGCACGGTTTTTATTAGACAACAAACACTTAGAGCATCTCTATGTAACCCTTTTGCAAACATTAGCTCATAACCTACTAGTAGGTGGTATAGCTAACACAGCGGTCTCTGGGGAGCACCTTAAGTTTGCATATAATAGAAAATATCAGTATGTATCACGGACCAAGAGTAAATATAATCTTCTTGCATGTGTGGAACATTAATTTATGTTGCTTGAGAGTGAGTGCACACATATGACTGTGTGCTCTGGGTTGTTGAGAAATGTAAGAAATACATGTGACCAGGACCAGTTGAAAATGTTTGCGAGTTCTTGCTCTCTCCTGCACAGTGGGCACTGTGGGTGGGTAAGTCTTGCTGGGAGGGTCCGTCCTGTGCCCTGGAGGATGTTACTAAGCAGCATCCCTGGACTCCACTCACTGGTAGGGTGGTACCGCCCCCACCCGTCCTGACACCAGAGTCATCTCCACACATTGGCAGGTGTCCTGCAGGGACAAAATCACCCTGACTGAGAACCACGGCTCTACTGCACGGTGCTTGGAGAGTAGCCTGTAGATGGGAGCCAAAGGGTAACACCACACAGTGGCCAGGCCAGGTCAGCGGTGGTGTCAGGTGAGTGCTAGCTGTGGTGTGAAAAAACACAAGATTCCTTGTAAGCAAGGGCTTCCCTGTCTAGACCTAGGGAGGGACAGTTGCCGTCTTAGTTTTAGTCACCAGATGTTGGGTCAGAAATATGTAAAAATATTTTGCAAGATTCATGGTTGTTGAATTTTTAGCATAAATATGTATATCCTCCACACACAATAGTTACACTTCTAAAAAGGTATGTGAAACCCGAATTGTTATACTGTGTCAAAATATTTAATGTTCCAAGAGAACCCTGATTTCTTTTTCTTCCTTTGACAAGTTTTTTCTGGTTTATATATAAATGTATTTCTCTTTTTGAAAACTCTCCTTCAGACTTCCGAACACCCATGAAGCAGTCTCCACGTTGAGCAGTGGTGTCACCGACACTGAGGGATGTTAGGGAAGATGCCAGTTTGATTTGGTCCCTGCCTTGACAGGGGTTTAAATCCAGTCAGAACAATAAGCTTGTGGACAACTGACAGAGCAGAATGTGCCCGGCAGGGACTTCATGTAACAGATTCCTGGAATTCCAACCAAATTTCTTAGCTAAGCAAGTTAGAACAAGGGCTGCCAGGCAGGGAAACTGAGGACCTGCCCCCCTGCCCAGGTGGCCTCAGCAGCTTTTCTTTGTTTTTGAAGACAAGAGTCTCACTATGTCACCTTCGGTAGAGTACTCTGGCATCACAGATCACAGCAACCTCTAACTCTTGGGCTTACGCCATTCTCTTGCCTCAGCCTCCCAAGTAGCTGGGACTTCAGGCACCCACCACAACCCCTG
Organism: Galagoides demidoff; assembly: GCA_963574575.1. NCBI lineage: Eukaryota > Metazoa > Chordata > Mammalia > Primates > Galagidae > Galagoides > Galagoides demidoff. Next base: position 20,057 of record CAUYQV010191689.1, on the reverse strand, counting down.
GATATTTTCTTGTCATTGTTGTCATTGTTTAGCAGGCCAGGGCCGGGTTTGAACCCCCCAGTCCCAGTGCGTGTGGCTAGTGTCCTAACCACTGAGCTACAAGCACTGAGCCTAGAGAATTTTTTTTAACCTGAAAATATTCGAAAACATTTTAATTTTTATTTATTATTATTATTTGTATTAAATCATAACTTTGTACATTGATACATTTATGAAGTTCAGGGTACTGCTTCTATATACAATGTGAAATGCTTACATTGATTAAGTCACACATCCACCACAATTATACTCATTTCTTAATAGTTTTGAAATGTACCATTGCATCATGCACATTAGGTGAGGTCCCTCCCAAAACTCCCACCTCCCATATCTCCCCTCACCTCCCCTCTCTGTCCTCTTCCCTTCTACTTTCTGAACTATATATGAATGTGTAGGTGATTATATATTGTTTTCATAGTAGTATTGAGTACATTGGATACTTTTTTTCCCATTCTTGAAATACTTTATGAAAAAGAATATATTACCAGCTCCATCCAGGTAAACATAAAAGATGTGAAATCTCCATCTTTTTTACGGTTGCATAGAATTCCGTGGTGTACATATACCACAATTTGTTAATCCATTCACGGGTTGATGGGCACTTGGGCTGTTTCCATGTCTTGGCAATTATGAATTGGGCTGCAATAAACATTCTGGTGCAAATGTCTCTGTTGTAAAATAATTTTTGATCATCTGGGTAGATGATCAAAGGAATTGCAGGATCAAACAGTAGGTTTACTTTTAGTTCCTTGAGTGTTCTCCAAACTTCTTTCCAAAAAAAGGTCATATTAGCTTGCGTTCCCACCAGCAGTCTAGAAGTGATCCCTTCTCTCTGCTGCCAGGCCAGTATCTGTAGTTCTGGGATTTTGTTATGTGGGCTAATCTTACTGGAGGTAGATGATATCTCAAAGTGGTTTTGATTTGCATTTCTCTAATGACTAAAGATGATGAGCATTTTTTCATGTATTTGTAGGCCATGTGCCTGTCTTCATCAGAGAATTTTCTGTTCAGGTCTCCTGCCCACATAGAAGTGGGGCTATTTATTCTTTTTTCTTTAACTACCTTTTTTTTTGGCTTTTTTTGGCTGGGGCCAGGTTTGAACTCGCCACCCATGGTATATGGGGCCAGTGCCCTACTCCTTGAGCCACAAACGCTGCTCAATATTTGTTCTTTTCTTATGGATTAGTTTGAGTTCTCTGTAAATTCTAGTTATCAGACCTTTGTCAGAAGCATAACCTGCAGAAATCTTCTCCCATTCTGAAGATTGTCTGTTTGCTTTACTTACTGTGCTCTTGGCTGTGCAAAAGCTTTTTAGTTTGATCAGATTCCAGTAATGGATTTTTGGTGTTGCTTCAATCGCCCAGGGGGTCCTCCTCATAAAATATTCTCCCAAGCCAATTTCTCCAAGTGTTTTCCCTGCATTCTCTTCTAGTATTTTTATAGTTTCATGTCTTAAGTTTAAATCTTTTATACAGTGAGAATCAATTTTCATTAATGGTGAAAGGTAGGGGTCCAGTTTCAGTCTTCTACAGGTCTCCAGCCAGTTCACCCAGCACCATTTGTTGAATAGGTAATCTTTTCTCCACTGAATATTTTTGATGGCTTGTTGAAGATCAAATGATGATAAGTAGCTGGGTTCATCTCTTGGTTCTCTATTCTGTTCCATAAATCTACTGCTCTGTTTTTGTGCCAGTACTATATTGTTTTCATCACTATAGATTTATAGTATAGCCTAAGTCTGATAATGTGATACCTCCTGATTTGTTCTTATTTCTGAGTAATTTATTTGCTATTCAAAGTTTTTTCTGATTCTGATTCCATATAAAATGAAGTACTATTTTTTTCAAGTTTTTTATAGCATGACAATGATGTTTTAATAGGAATTGCATTAAATCTGTAGATTGCGGCTCGGCGCCTGTGGCTCAATCAGCTAAGGCGCCAGCCACGTACACCTAAGGTGGCGGGTTCGAATCCCCAGCCCGGGCCCGCCAAACAACAACGATGGCTGCAACCAAAAAAAAAAAAAAAAAAAATGGCCGGGCGTTGTGGAGGGCGCCTGTGGTCCCAGCTGCTTGGGAGGCCGAGGCAGGAGACTCGCTTGGGTCTAGGAGTTGGAGGTTGCTATGAGCTGTGATGCCATGGCACTCTACCCAGGGGGATAGCTTGAGGCTCCGTCTCAAAAAAAAAAAAAAAATAAATCTGTAGATTGCTTTGGGTAGTATGGACATTTTAACAATGTTGATTCTTCCCAGCCATGAGCATGGTATATTTTTCCATTTGTTAACATCTTCAGCTATTTCTTTTCTCAGAATTTCATAAGTCTCCTTATAGAGATCTTTCATGTCGTTTGTTAGGTAAATTCCCAGATATTTCATCTTCTTTGACACTACTGTAAAAGGAATAGAGTCCTTGACTGTATTTTCAGCTTGACTATTGTTGGCATATATAAAAGCTACTAACCTTTAAGTATTGATTTTGTATCCTGAGATGCTGCTGTATTCCTTGATCACTTCTAAGAGTTTTTGAATTTGAGTCCCTGGGATTTTCCAGGTATAGGATCATATCATCGGCAAAGAGTAAGAGTTTGATCTCTGCTGACCCTATTTGGATACCCTTGACAGTCTTCTCTTGCCTGTTGCAATGGCTAAGACTTCCATTACTATGTTGAATAGCCATGGAGACAGTGGGCATCCTTGCCTTGTTCCTGATCTGAGTGGAAATGTTTTCAATTTTACACCATTAAATATGATATTGGCTGTGGGTTTGCTATAGAGGGCCTCTATCAGTTTAAGAAATGTCCCTTCTTTGCCTATTTTCTTAAGTGTTCTGATCATGAAAGGATGCTGGATATTATCAAAGGCTTTTTCTGCATCAATTGAGAGAATCAGATGGTCTTTATTTTTTATTTTATTAATGTGATGTATTATATTTATAGATTTGAGTATGTTGAACCAACCCTGTAACCCTGGAATAAAACAAACTTGATCATGGTGTATAATTTTTTGATGTGTTATTGAATTCTGTTTGCTAAGATCTTATTGAATATTTTTGCATCAATATTCATTAGTGATATTGGTCTATAATTTTCTTTCTTTGTTGGATCCTTTCCTGGTTTGGGTATCAGGGTGATATTTGCTTCATAGAATGTGTTGGGAAGTAGTCCTTCCTTTTCTATGCTTTGGAAAATATTGTATAATATAGGTACTAGTTCCTCTTGAAAGTTTTGATAGAATTTGGATGCAAAGCCATCTGGTCCCAGACTTTTCTTTTTTGAGAGATTTCATATTGTTGATGCTATTTCAATATCTGGTCTATTCAAGATTTCTGATTATTTCTGGTTGAGTCTAGGAAGGTGACGTGCTTCCAGGTATTGGTCCATTTCCTTTAGATTTTCATATTTCTAGGAATAGAGATTTTTTTACTAATCATTAAGGATTTTTTGAATTTTTGAAGTATCTGTTGTTATTTTTCCTTTATCGTTTCTGATAGATGATATTAGAGAGTTTACTTTTCTATTTCTGGTTAGGTTGGTCAAAGGTTTATCAATTTTGTTCACTTTTTCAAAAAAACAACTTTTTGTTTCATTGATCTTCTGAATGATTCTTTTGTTTTCAATTTTATTTAATTCTTCCCTAATTTTGGTTATTTGTTTTCTTCTGTGGGGTTTGGGGTTAGAATGTTCTTCCTTTTCCAGTTCCTTGAGATGATCCATTAAGTTGTTGGCTTCCCCTCTTTCTGGCTTTTTTTTTTTTTTTTTTTTTTAATGAAGGCTTCCAATGCTATAAATTTCCCTCTTAGGGCTGCCTTTATAGTATCACACAGGTTTGATTATTTGTGTCTTTGTTATCATTTTGTTCCCAAAATTTGGTGATTTCCTTCTTAATCTTACCTTTGACCCAGCTATCATTCAGCCTAAGATTATTTAGTTTCCATGACTTTTGTTTGAGTAGGAAGATTCCTGTTGCTATTGAGTTCAATTTTTATTCCATGGTGTTCCAAGAAGATACAATAAATAATTGCTATACTTTTAAATTTGCTGAGGTTAGACTTGTGTCCTAGGATATGCTCTATTTTGGAGGATGACCCATGGGCTGATGAGAAGAATGTATATTCAGTTTTATTAGGGTGAAATGTTCCATAAAGGTCTGTAAAGTCCATTTGTTCTAGGGTCAGGTTTAAGTCTCATACTTCTTTGTTTAGTTTTCTTCTTGGAGGATCTATCCAAAACTGTCAAAGGGGTGTTAAAATCTCCAACTATTATAGTGCAGGAAGATATCAAGTTGTTCCTATCCATTAGGGTCTGCTTTAGGAATTGAGGAGCATTTTGGTAGGATGCATAAATGTTAATTATCCAAATTTCATATTGGGTGTTTTCCTTGACAAATATGTAGTGTTCCTTATCTTTCTTATCTTTGTTGGTTTAAAGCCAATTGTACCTGCTACTAAAATTGCAACCCCTGCTTTTTTCTGGTTTCCATTTGCCTGTACTATACAAGTTCATCCCTTCACCCTGAATCTATTTTTATCCTTTAAGGTAATGTGAGATTCTTGTATATAACAGATATCCAGTCTGAGTTTGTGTATCCAAAGGCAAACTCAGCCTTTGCCTCTTTAGAGGACAATTTAAACCATTCACGTTAATTGAGAGAATTAATAAGCCTGGTTGTGGTTTGGGTGTCATGATTTTCGGATGTCCAGTGGACATTTTTAATCCTTTCACCACTGTGAAAGTTGGGTTTTGTTCAAAAATTTCTGGGTGAGTTTACTTTGAAGGTAGTGCATTTGCACTGGTCATTGTGGAGGATGAGTCTGAGAATATCCTGGAGAGCTGGTTTAGTTACAGCAAATTTCTTCAACATATCTATATCATTAAAGTATTTGATTTCTCTATCTCAAATGAAACTCAGTTTAACTGAATACAGGATCCTGCACTGGAAGTTGTTTTGTTTTAGGAGATTGAAGGTCGATGTCCATCTTATTCTGGCTTGAAACGTTTTGGCTGAGAGATCTGCAGTCATTCTGATATTGCTCCCTTTGTAGGTGATGCTTTGCTTCTGTCTGGCTGCTTGCAGAATTTTCTCCTTCATCTTAACTTTGGCAAAGTTAATCACAAAGTGTCTAGGAGATTTGGATTGAGTCTTGCTGGGGTTCTGAAACTGTCTGCTATCTGAAGTTCTGTATCTCTTGCAATGCTTGGGAAATTCTCCTCCAAAATCTCTTGGAGTAGAGCATCTGTACCTTTTGGACCATCCTCTTCTCCTTTGGGAATTCCTATAAGATGAATGTTTGATCTTTTGGAATGATCCCACAATTCTCTCAAGAAATGATCAGTTTTTGCTCTCCATTTGTCAGCCTCTTTGATGTTTGGGAATATTCAAAAGCTTTGTCTTCAGTTTCAAAGATCCTTTCTTCTGCTTGATCAACTCTATTACTGAGGAATTCTATTGTATTTTGGAGCTCCTCAACTAACTTTCATTTCCTTGAGCTCTGCTATCTCTTTTCTCATTATGTCCATATCTTTGGTGACTTGGGCTTTGAATTCATTTTCTTGAGACAACTTTAGAACTACTCTTTGGAATTCAATTTCTATCTTTTCTTCCATTTTATTTATCTTATTTGCAATCCATATTCTGAATTCAATTTCTGACATTGCTGCCATTTGTCTATGCATGGCATCTTCAGTTGTATCTCCTTTGTCATTTCTTAGGAGGGGTGGGGGTTGATCTACTCTGGTTATTCATGTTACCAGAGTTCTTCTGTTGGGTCCACACCATGTTTATTTTCCACTGTTCAGTTATTAAAACTGATAGCGTGAGATTGAATTGGGGTTCCCAGGCAGCAGAGATACTGCTTACTGCAGCAGAGATACCCCTTACTAAAGTGCTAGGCTTTGTAATTGTGGCTTATCTCCTATAGCCTTATAAAGGCCCCTTTCAGAGTTTTAGCTGGAGACTCTGAGGACCTAGTTGGTGAAACAGCACAAGCTAGCTCTGTTTTGATATCAGCCAACCTCTACCCTATCCTAAGAAACCACATTATTAGGTTTAAATCTCGACTATCAAGAGATACAAACAGCTGTGGCTCCCAGCCCCCACTCTTCAGTTCTTTTCCACTGAGAACTTTGAAAGTCAACCTCAGAATGTCCCCAGGTGGACAGCCCCAGACATGGGTTCCAATTAAATTGTTTCAGACAGTGCAAACCCTGCTCAACAAAGAGGGATTCAAGGGTCTCCAACAGCACAAGTGGAACCAGGGATCCACACTCCCACCTGCCAGACTCAGTCCACACTGTTGTCCGCTTCTCTGCTCATAGGCCCACTTGGAGTCAAGGGCCCTGCCCCTGCCCACCAGTCTCAGTCCATACATAGCTAGCCTCTCATTGCCAGAGCCAATGGAGTCAGGAGACTATGCCACTGCTGCCAATCTCAGTCCACTGCCTGGCAATCCTCTGTTCGCAGGCTCTGTTAGAGTCAGGGCATTGCACCCTGCCCGCAGGTCTCAGTCCTCACCCTGTAAGCCTGTGCTCACCAGCCCCACTGGACATGGGACCACGCCCTAGCCCTCAGATCTTGGTTCACACCCAGCAAGCCACTGCTCAAGGGTTCTGTTGGAATCAGGGGACCATGCCCTTACTCTCAGGTCTCAGTCCTCAGTCCACGCATAGCAAGCCTCTGCTCATAGGCACAGCAGGGGCTGGGGACCAGTCCTGTCTGCCAAACTCAGTCCACGTGGGGCAACCACTCTCCTGCTGTGGGCGCCATCAGAACCAAGAGTTCTGCACCCCATCCCACCAGACACAGCCCAAACTGAGGGTCAACACCACCACTGGCTGGGCATAGTCATAACCAGGGGACTGCTCCTCCCACCAACTGTCCCTTGCTTCCCACACCCTCTTTCTTCCCTGTTAGTCACAGATTCCATCCTGATGGTTGGCGGTCCACACTATACCCAGATCTCTCAGGACAAGACCAAACACTCTATGCTCTGCAAGGGGCAGAACTTTAGACTGCAATGCAAGGGGGGAAAGGGTGGACTGGGAGTTTGGACTTGTGGGGGAAAATATCTGTTCAATTTTATACCTGGCAGGGTGGTGTCTAGGTTCATAAGTGAGACCTCCCTGGAGAAAGAAACCTGGAGTTTAGTGGCTTTCTCCAGCAAGGTAAAATGAGAGGTCTTTTGTTCCCTGCTCATTCATAAATAGCCTGCGGTAGGCCTCCTGCTTGGGGGAGGGGTTTTCCTGTCTTCTAGTCGATAGACTTTGTACCTGTAGTTTGTTTTCTTGAATGCTCTTCCTTGGAGTTACAGCTTGCCAAACTTCTTTCTTAGCTCAGCTCCCCACCTTTGGCTTCATAGAGTCTGATTCCATCCAGTTTTTCTTCCTCTGCTCAGGAGCCTCTGCTGAAGGTTGCTACTAGTGGGCCATCTTCCCAGAATATTGAGCCTAGAGAATTAAAAAAAAAAATCAAACTGTCACGGAACCTGCTTAATCCAAAGCTTTGGTTTGCAACTTTTATTATATTACCTACAGGGGCAATCAAATTTGGCCATAAACAAATTACAATTTTTCCAGAAACACTTTGCATCCAATCACTTTGTAAACTAGTGAGTTTATATCTTATATCATGACTGAAATTCAGAAACAAAAAGTATTAGATCTTTGTATGCATATTGTGTATATATGTTTAAATGTGTCTATGTATATGCACATTGTTATATATTGTTTCCATGGTACCAAACTGGCTTGTAAAGGTGTACTCATAAATTAAGTAAGTCTAAATACTTTTCAAGTTCATGTGAGTTTTTAGTAAATTTTTGGTAAACAAGCTAGGAAAAAGTATTATTTATAAAATAACAAATATGTCTTCAAATTGTCAACATACATTGTTGCCTTCATTTCCTAGTCATTTTTATGTTTTACCTCTATTAAATTTTTTTTTTTTTTGAGACAAAGCCTCAAGCTGTCCCCCTAGGTAGAGTGATCTGGCATCACAGCTCACAGCAACCTCCAACTGCTAGGCTCAAGCGAGTCTCCTGCCTCTGCCTCCCAAGTAGCTGGGACCACAGGCGCCTGCCACAATGCCTGGCTATTTTTTGCTTGCAGCTGTCATTGTTGTTTGGCAGGCCCGGGCTAGATTCAAACCTGCCACCTTAGGTGTATGTGGCTGGCGCCTTAGCCACTTGAGCCACAGGCGCTGAGCCTCTATTAAATGTTTTAAGGTGTCAAGGTTTAATACAAAGGTTATGAAACTATACACTCAGCCAAAACCGAAACAATCTGTGTTTATGTGATTTTTGATAAGTAAAACTAATTTAATATTGGCAACTTAATGAAAACAGCTGGATTGTCTGAGTTATCAGCAAAAATACCCATATGTTTGGCTCGGCGCCTGTGGCTCAATCGGCTAAGGCGCCAGCCACGTACACCTAAGGTGGTGGGTTAGAATCCCCAGCCTGGGCCTGCCAAACAACAATGATGGCTGCAACCAAAAAATGGCTGGGTGCCTGTGGTCCCAGCTACTTGGGAGGCGGAGGCAGGAGACTTGCTTGAGCCCAGGAGTTGGAGGTTGCTATGAGTGCTGTGATGCCATAGCACTCTACCCAGCGGGATAGCTTAAGGCTCCGTCTCAAAAAAAAAAAAAACAAAAAAAAAAACACGACAGGTCCTATGGGATGTTAGGAAACCCAATGTACAAGTTCCAAGTTAGGAAGAAACTACAATTTGCCTGGAACAAATTCTTATTTTTTCTGTTTATTTGTGTTTAATAATAGAGTACCAAGAGAAGGTGAGTCCATTGCAATAATCCATCCCCACTCCCTTTCTACACTAACAATGCTACCTCCCTATACCTGGGAGAGTTCCTAAAACAATTCATAAGATAATGCTGTATGATCCCAAAAACATATGTGGCGAAAAAAACGTCACTCAGATTTCATTAGAAGGTAATGCCTTTCCCCAGTCTCTCTATTGTTAATGATGCTCCAAAAAGAAGCCATCCCAAATGCTATTTGTGGGAGAAAAAAAAAAAAAACAACCATTTTATTACGCTCATGGTTCTGTAGTTCAAGCAGTCAGGACATAGTGGAGATATTCTGGCCCCTCTGTGTCTGAGGCCTCAGCTGGGGGTGACTTGACAGCTAGGGACTGGAGTGTCTGGAGGCTGACACTGGCTGTCGGGCAGAACACTACACGTGGCCTCTCTGCATGGGCTAGTTTGGGCCTCCCTACAGCATGGTGGCTGCGTTCCAAGAGCACGCATCCCAAAACAGCAAGATGGAAGCACATGGCATTTTTATAATCTAGCCTCAAAAGTCACATAATGTGACTTTCTCTCATACACTGTTGGCCCAGATAATCACAAAGGTCCACTCAGGTTTAAGAGGAGAAGGCACAGACACCACCTCACCCACCCCACAAAACCATGTCATTATGTGAGATGGGAGATATTGCCGCCATATTTGAAAAAATGCAATCCACCATAGTGACAAATCACTGTTGGAAGCATCCCACAGACATACTAAGCCCAACAATTCTGGGTGTCAGGTATCCTTAACTATTGCAGATTAAAAACAAACACTTTGATAGGCAAAAGATCACAGGAGAAAACTAGAGGAACGAGAGTTTAGCCACAGAAGCCCACCAAGGTGCCTTTGAGGCCATGATTGCAAACACAAGTCCTGGCAACAATTAAGACGGGTTCTCTACTTTATTACTGTATATACCTTTGCTGTTTTATTACAACATGGCTCCTTCTGTATCCCATTGACATTTAAGTGTACAAGAGTATTAAAACATCTGCTGAATTATAATTCCCAGGCTCAGATGACGTCAAGATGAAATCTATGAATTTGCCAGGTTAAATAGCTTTTTTATTTTTAATGGAATACAGAGAGCAGCTGTTTTTAAAGCAGCCCCATGTGCTAAACTGTGAGTTAGGTTTAACTCAGAGCTGATGTGACCACAGATCTTTGGAAGTGTTGCAAGGGAGACCTCAGTCTTTAATAACGCCACATCTCCCAGCAGACAGCTCTCAAGGAGAGCAGGGAGGAGGTGATCTGTGACGAGTGGCCCATCCCTGACTGTTGGCACCCCATCTAAAAACCATACTCCTCTGGTTTAAGGACAGAACAGGCCCACCTTTCAGACTTCTGGTTACGTCACTAGCACCTTTGTTTTATAAGTAACAGCCCCACCCCCAGTTGTTCAAAAATCAATATTCATAGCCTCTTTGCCTATCCTCATCTGCTAAGAAAATCTTTGGCACCTCCCACTCAACACTAACCCCACTGCTAAATCTCCTACCACTTCCCTTGGTATCTTACTATGCATTTTGAGGCCATCGCCGGGTACCAGTGGAAGGGGAAAATAAAAGGGAGAGAAGAAAATAGCAGCTGAAGGACAGAGACAAAGACAGAAAATGGTACAAAGAGGAACAGCAGCATGATGTCAGGGAAAGATCTGGCAGAGAATAAGGACCATGCAATAAGGACACCTCCCAGTCATCTACCAGGTCTCTAGAAGAGGACCGAAGACAAATAAGCAGAGAAGGAAAGGGCATTTGAGAAGTGCTATAGGAGGGCCTATCTTACAAATACTCTTCGAGACATAAGATTGGAATCACTTCTAGGGTTGGACTCCTGGACTGCATTTCCTTGAATGAGACACTGTTCCAAGAGTCAGTTACTCAGAATCCCTAGATTAACTTGGGTGACAACAAGCTGATAAAAAATGACATTTACAGAGGTCAGTAACTCGTAAAGTGGCAACTCAATTCTGCCTGTCACTAAAGTTTGTGACTTTTACCACTACATAACACTACCAGGTAAATAGAAATCTATCTGATTCATTTAGCCCCAGTTGGCCATTGTTCATTGGGAATATCTACTCACCCGGCCAGAACCAACAACCAGCATGCAAGCATTTGCGTTGTTACTATATGAATAATGTCAGAAAATGGGAATTAACTAGTGAGAGGCTGAAAACTTATTATTGCCAGTAGCAGATGGGACAGAAAATGAATTCCCACCGCCCAAGACAGAAAATTGAACAGGATTTTACTTGGTGTTTTTAAATCTTAGAAACTTCTCATAAAGTCGAACAAGTGATTTTTCTTTCTTTCTTTTTTATTAAATCATTGCTGTGTACATTAATGCAGTCATAGGGTGCAATATGCTGGTTTTATATACAATTTGAAATATTTTCATCAAACTGGTTAACATCGCTTTCATGGCATTTTCTTATTGTGTTGAGACATTTATATTCTACATTTAGTAAGTTTCACATGTACCCTTATAAGATGCACCATAGGTGTGATCCCACCAATTAACCTCCCTCCCCCATCCTCTCCCTTACCCTACCCTCCCTTTCCCCATATTCTTGGGCTATAATTGGGTTATAGCTCTCATATGAAAGCTATAAATTAGTTTCATACTGGGACTGAGTACATTGGATACTTTTCTTCCATTCTTGAGATACTTTGCTAAGAAGACTATATTCCAGCTTCATCCATGTAAACGTGAAAGCGGTAAAGTCTCCATCTTTCTATAAGGCTGCAAAATATTCCATGGTGTACATATACCACAACTTATTAATCCATTTGTGGGTCGATGGGCACTTTGGCTTCGTCCATGACTTAGCAATTATGAATTGGGCTGCAATAAACATTCTGGTACAAATCTTTGTTATAACAATTTTTCAATTGTGACATGTTACATAATACATGCACATGTAGGTATACATGTAGCTATAGACAATTTATGTAAGTATGTATATATCTATGTGTGTATACATATGTATATATGACTAAACTAGAATGATATATTTTCAGCAAACACCAAACCCTAGGGAATGGTGAAGTATTGATTTTGCATTTGTTTAGACCAGGCATCCTCAAACTACGGCCTGCAGGCCACATGCAGCCCGCCAACGACATTTATTTGGCCCGCTGAGTGTTTTTGCCACCGCTGCCTGTCCTGCTTAGCAGTCGATTCATCCTGGGGCCCACAGTCCAGCCCTCCAACGGTCTGAGGGACAGTGAACTAGCCCCCTGTTTAAAAAGTTTGAGGACCCCTGGTTTAGACTCTGTCCTATGATACCAAAACTTTAGGGATGTTTCTAACAATGTCACATGTAAAACTGTTCCTTAAAGAAAGTATGACATTAAAATGTCTGAATGGGGCCAGGAGTGGTGGCTCACACCTGTAATCCCAGTACTTGTGAGGCTAAGGCGGGTAGACTGTCTGAGCTCACAGGTTTAAGACCAGCCTTAGCCAGAGCAAGATCTCATCTCTAAAAATAGCCGGACATTGTGGTCCCAGCTACTTGGGAGGGTGAAGCAAAAGAATCGCTTCAGCCCAAGAGTTTGAAGCTGCTGTGAGCTATGATGCCATAGCACTCTACTCAGGGCAACAAAGTGAGACTCTGTCTCAAAAAAAAATAAAATAAAATAAAATGTCTGAATGGGCCAGGCATGCTGGTTCACACCTGTAATCCCGGCACTTTAGGAGGCCTAATTGGAAGGACTATTTGAGGTCAAGAATTTGAGACCAGGCTGTACAAGAGCAAGACCCCATCTCTACAGAAAACAGAAAAGTTAGCCAGGCCAGGTGGCACATGCCTGTAATCCCACCTGCATAGGGGGCTGAGGGAGGAGGATGGCTTGAGCCCTCCTCAAGTCTGTGGTTGCCGTAAGCCTGGGTGATATAGCATGTAACTGAGTCTCAGAAAAAAGAAAGAAAGAAGTCTGAACATACAAACACTAACATTACTGAAGAGTGGGATTATGAGTTTTTCAATTTCGTTTCAGTTTGCTTTTAGCTTAGCAGTCCTCTCTGTGAAGAGCATGGATTTCACATAAAGTCTACTGAGCTTGACTGCACCCACAGTACAGTGCAGATGCCGGGTGCTCGGGAGGGAGGGAGGCCAAGGCATTGCCTTTGTAGAACTTCATCAGTTCTACCACATTATCTTTTGTAAGCCCCAGGTCACTGTGGTGTTCCCATCTTCCAATGATACATGGTCTCTTTTCTATATTATTAATGAACACACAAGAATCAAGTTGCAAACAAGAGAACTCGAAAACCAAGAAGCAGAAAAGCTGAGCAGGTCACTCAAAACCTAACTGATGCCTGAGAAATTAGGGGTTGACTCTAAACCCTTGGATCTAGCATGTCACCAACACAGTCTGGGAGTGAGGAAGAGGAAACCCAATTGCACAAATGTGCAAGATAAGGGAAACGGTGCAAGGGCTATCAAGAAATTCCTTAACTGCATCTTAAGCCGCTATTGTCAGCAGGTCTGTTGTTGCTTCAGAGGAAACACTTCAGGACCATTTAACCAGGGCTCTGAGGCAGTAATAAGGATGGGCTTGCCACAAAGGAGAAAACGGGGCAGGTGCGGTGGCTCACACCTGAATCCCAGTAGTCTGGGAGGCTGAGGCAGGTAGATCGCTTGACCCTAAGAGTTCAAGACCAGCCTGAGCAAGAACAACACCCCATCTCTACTGAAAACAGAAAAACTAGCCAGGCTTTACAGTGGGTGCCTGTAGTCCCAGCTACTTGGGAGGCTGAGGCAAGAGAATTAATTGAGCCCAAGAATTTGAGGTTGTTGTGAGGTATGACAAGATGGTACTCTACCCAGGGTGACAGAGTCTCAAAAACAAACAAAACAAAAACCAAGAAATTATACTACAGACAAGAATGAACACAGTGTGAGGAGCCACAGAACATGACCATCATAGTGTACTTGCTACACTTTCTTCCACACAGAAGAGGGGAAAAAGCACAAAACAGAAGGGGTGCGGCTGTACCATCCTCAACTGTGCTCTGGATCTCACTCGGTTTCACAGACTCACTATACAAAGTGTGGTCCCAGGTCCAGTATCAGCATCACAAGGGAGCTCCTTAGAGATACCCAACCTGGACCCAGTGAATCAGGATCTGCATCCCCAGGCGATGCACATGCATAGTCAAATACACGTGGACATATTATGCTGGGCCCTCCACCTGGTAAACCCAGAGAAGGTTGCCTTTTCTTCATCTCCTCTGTCACTGAGTATCTAAAATGCATGCACTCACCATGCTTTGGCACCATACCCAGCACTGTGGACCAACCCAGTGGGGAATTTAAAAACAGTGATGCCCTTGCTGTGAGAACAGAGATCTGCAAGATGAGTGGATCTTAGCTAGGAATGCAGGGCAGAGAGTAGCATCCAGGCAAAGAGGAAAGGCACGTGCAAAGGCCCCTCGGTACAGCACGTGAAAGAACTCCAAAGAAACTGCATGTGCAGCATGAGACAGACCAGGAAGGCAGGGGCCAGACCACAGGAGCTCTTGCAGATCCATAAAAGCTTTGATGCTAAGAACAAAGGGATATCTTTGTTCCCTGTTTTAAGCAGGTTATATCAAGTTAAACTCCAAAAGGGTGAAGAGAAGATGGCAGATCCCAGAGATGCTGCTGAGGAAAAAAGACTCTGATTCCAGACAGTCCCATTTGTATTAAAATTGTGTGTGTGACAAAGAGAGGAAAAGAGAGAGATGGCAAGAAAAGGGGAGGGAGAGAGGGTCTCGCTCTCAGTTACACAGGCTTGAATGCACTGGCATTGTCGTAGCTCACTGCAACCTTAAACTCCTGGATCTAAGCCATCCTCCTGCCTCAGCCTCACTAGTAGCTAGGACTACAGATAGTAGCATGCTACCACCACATCTGGCTAATTTTTCTATTTTTTTGTAAAGACAGGCTCACACTATGTTGTTCAGGTTGGTCTCAAACTCCTGGCCTTAAGAGATCCTTCTGCTTCCATCTCCCTGAGACTATAGGCATGAGCTACCATACCCAGTCCCATTTGGATAACGATTTATCTTTCCTTCCCTTTGATTTAGGCTAAATTAAGAGTATTCCTGCCTGCTAGTGACCCACAAGACAAACTGACCTGCTTCCCTACCAAAGAAATAGGAAAGAAAAATAAAAGCATACACACAGCTAGTGAATAAGCTGAGATGAATGTTCCAGAATGCTGGAAGGACTGAGGCATAGTACTTAAAACTCCTAAAACTAAAGAATACCTGAATTTAAGACCTGGTTCTACCACTGACCACCTGGACAAGCAAACATCTCTGAGCCTAATCTATTGCCTACATAACAAAGGTACTGAGGGTATACGCAGTATAATGCGCAAAGCTCTGAGCATTACAACACACAGTAGGTGTTCAATAAAAGATATATTATCTTTATATGCCACTGTGGTTCTCAACCTGCCCTCATGAGCACATTAACTCTTAACACCAAAAAAAAAATTGTTTCTTGGTGAAAAAATAACTGTTACTGGGCGGCACCTGTGGCTCAAAGAGTAAGGCGCCAGCCTTACCTTGAAACACAAAACAAAGATAGTAAGGCTCATTGATAACCAGCTAATTACATAAAAGGAGAGGTGGAAATGGTTGAGACACAAAAACAGATGGCTAGACTCTTAACACACTTAAAGAAGATTTCCCAGGAATGAGCCATTAAGTGGCCCAGTGAACATACTTGCACAGTCTTTAAGGAGAAAGGCATGGCACTGGAAATTTTCACCAAATGCTCCAAGTAGCATTTTTTCAAAGCCTCTTGCTATAACTCTGAATGGAATCATATGGAACTAATAACATGAGCCTTCATGGTTCCAGCACATCTCTGATTGACCAAGGCAAAAAAGAACAAAGGATGAGGAAGATTAAAAACTAAGCAACATCCAGTACTTCCAACCTTTTCAACATTTGACCAGAGTCACTGTTAATTGGCTAATATGATGTTCAGCTACCTTCTTACAGTTCCCCCAGGTAAAAAACAAAAATGAAATGCAAAGAAAAGCAAAGGAAATTAGACCTGGAGGAATCGCTACCTCTGCTCACCCATTCTTAACTCTTGTTTTACTTTTTGAGACAGTTTCACTCTGTTTGCCCAGGTTAGAGTGCTATGGCTTCAGCCTAACTCACAGCAACCTCAAACTGTTGGGTTCAAGTGATCCTCCTGCCTCAACCTCCCAAGTAGCTGGGACTATAGGTGTGTGCCACAAAGCCTCAACAATTTTTCTATTTTTAGTAGAGACAGGGTCTTGCTCTTGCTCAAGCTGGTCTTGAACTCCTGAGCTCAAGCAATCCTCTGCCTCCCAGAGTTGCTAGGCTTACAGGTGTGAGCCACCATGCCTGGCCCCAAATCTTAACTCTTGATTTGTCCAGATTCAGTGATGCTCCTCCATATTGGTATAGCAGAGTCATTCTCAACCAGAAATTGTTCTGCCCTCCCCACCACCCCAGGATTGGCAATGTCTAAAGACATTTTCGGGTGGTTATAACCGGGAATGGGAAAGCAGAAGTCAAGGATGTGACTAAACTTCTCACAATGCCCATCCCAGCTCCCAGCACCAAAGAGTTGTCAGCTCAAGGCATGAACAGTGCAGAGGTTGAGGAAATCTAGTAGAGTAGAGCAAGCATTAAAATTCCATATCAAAGGAGCCTGATTTGAATCTGAGGTACCAATGACTGAGCTTTTCTGAGCCTCAGTTTCCGTATGTATAAAATGGGAATAATTATACTCACAGACAGTTTTAGTAAAGAATAAATGAGGTGACAGATGAGAAATCACCCAGCAGAATGGCTGGCACATTAAAAGTGCCCTGTAATGTCCGGTAAATCTGAATCACTGCTATTCTTTAACTCCAGCTACTTCCCACCCATCCCCATTTCCTCTAGGGTAGCAAAAAAAAGAGGAATCCAGCCAACTCTGAAGCCCACCCTAGGTCAACAATTTGCATGCACCTCATTTGATAATTCTGACTCCTATTGTGTCTAAATTTATGTTTGAGGAACCTGGGAGTGGGGAAGTCTACAGTTCTGCAAATTTTTAAAAAGGTATGTTGTTTTTCCCAAGAAGAATTTCAACTATCTAGAAGCCAAATGAAAGAAGGAAATTCCCACTAGATGTTTGAAAAAGGATGTTAGTGGCAACTGATACACACTTTTTTCAGACAATTAAATTAAATTCTTCACCAATTTAATTGAAGTCTTATATCTAAGGTAGAGTAGATGCTCACACATCCAAACAAAAATAAACAAAACGAATAAAAATATATCTCTTCTCCTGTGGTAATAACCATGCAATGGTGGCCATAATCCCCAATTTCCCTTATAGAAGTAATACTCGCTTGTTGTAAACTACGCCAGCAAGTCACAGGTATGACAGCCAGTTTCCCATTTCTCTTGTCCCAATTCTCATCCTCAGAAGAAGGGAGGGTAACCATATAATTCACTGTCCAAAGCAGGACACCAAAGATTGAAAAAGGACACTATTGATAATTACACCAGGACAGCAGGTGTAAACCAGATACTTCTCAAACTAACCAATCACTCTACTCAGAGGTAGTCATGGGTAAGAGATCCACATTGTCTCAGACCTTTTCTTTTTTTTTTTTTTTTTTTTGAGACAGAGCCTCAACCTATCCCCCCTGGGTAGAGTGCCATGGCATCACAGCTCATAGCAACCTCCAACTCCTGCTCAAGCAAGTCTCCTGCCTCCGCCTCCCAAGTAGCTGGGACCACAGGCGCCCGCCACAACGCCCAGCCATTTTTTGGTTGCAGTCATCATTGTTGTTTGGCGGCCAGGGCTGGGGATTCAAACCCGCCACCTTAGGTGTACGTGGCTGGCGCCTTAGCCGATTGAGCCACAGGAGCTGAGCCAGACCTTTTCATTTTTAAGGCACACAAACACTCCTACCTCGGTCAATTGTGAGTGTGTCATAAGCACGGGATCATCCTATAGATGCTGGCTCTTGCATTTTTCATTTAATGTATCATCTGTTTACATGTCACACCACAGAAAGCCTCTCCATTTTTTTAATGGACTGCAAAATATGCCACCATTGGGAGGTGCTATATCGTTTTTCAATCACCTGCAACACATGTAAGTCAACGTCAAATTGTTGTCTTTACAAGCAACACTATAGAGAACATAATGCTGGATATATCATTTATGAGTTTGATGGTTTCCAGAGAATAGGTTTCTAGTGGTAGGTCAAAATGTTGCTATCTTTAATGGGGGTTTTCCCCGAACCATTTCAAGACCAAGAGTTAATGAAATTCTTCTGGTAAAGGATATGTGCTATCTCATTCTATCACCTGCTGGCATGTTCCCTCAACTCCAGACACTCTGGGCCCAGGGCCCACTTAGAATTTCCCTGCCTCCAGGCCTTTGCACCTGCTCAGAATAACATCCCACCCCATCCCTACCAAATATCCTGCTAATGCTTAAGGACAAACCATCTCCACAGCATAGTTTCCTCCTGGGAACGCCAACAGCGCTGTTTAAATCCCCACCACCACCACCACCCCATGATACAAAGCAGAGTCGATAACCACTTCTAAATTATGGGGGGGGAGAGTGGGGGCTCAGAAACACATGGCTGCATGAGGCTCAAGCATAGAGTCACAAAGACCTAGAATTCCCAGTGCTGTTGTTTACTTGGGCCAAAGGACCTGTCCCAATCTCCAGGCCTCAGTTTCCATGATTATAAAATAGGACCCACCTCAAGGTTTATTGAAGATTAGATTAGCAGAGGTGCAGAAAGTGTTTAACATAAAAGAGGACATGAAGAAATGCAATTTAATTGATTACTGTTTAATAATAGGATTGATCCCTTGAGAGCATGCTTCTTTCTTTCTTTTTTTTTTTTTTTTTTTTGAGACAGTCTCACTATGTCGCCCTCCATACAGTACTGTAGCGTCACAACTCACAGTAACCTCCAACTCTTGGGCTTAAGTGATTCTCTTGCCTCAGCCTCCCAAGTAGCTGGGACTACAGGCACCTGCCACAATGCCCAGCTATTTTTTGTTGCAGTTCTCATTGCTGTTTAGCTGGCCCGGGCCGGGTTTAAACCCGCCACCCCTGGTGTATATGGCTGGCACTATAACCACTGTGCTACAGGTGCCAAGCCAGTATGTGTCATTCAACTGTGAGTCCTGTGGAATCTAGCACCTCATTTGCATATAAAAATCACAATGTACATGTTTGCTGAACAGATACCATTGCTTATTGGATCAAAGAATAACAGCAGCTAATATTTATTAAGTGCTTGCTGTGTACTAGGTACCTTCATGAATATTTCTCATGCAATTATTTAATTCTCACAAACAATTTATGAGGTAGGTACTTCACAGATAAGAAAACTGAAGCTTAAAGAGGTTAGAAATATCACCCAAGGTCAGGGGTGGGTAGGGAATTCAGACCCAGAGGATGGTCTGACTCTAGAGCAGTGGTTCTCAACCTTCCAAATGCAGTGAGCCTTTAATACAGTCACGACCCACAGGTTAAGAACCACTGCTCTACAGTATGCATCCCTAATTGTCACTCCACATTTTATCACATATCACATTAAAGAGGGGGGAGTGCTCAACTCCTAGCCCTACACAAACTCTTTTCTATATCTGTGCAGCCTGAAGGAATGGTTATAGGGTTAAAATGGTAGATTTTATATTATGTATATCTTGCCTTTAAAAAAAAAAAATGGGCTCAGCGCCTGTGGCTCAATCGGCTAAGGCGCCAGCCACGTACACCTAAGGTGGCGGGTTCGTATCTCCAGGCCGGCCTGCCAAAACAACAATGATGGCTGCAACCAAAAAATGGCCGGGCGTTGTGGTGGGCACCTGTGGTCCCAGCTACTTGGGAGGCGGACGCAGGAGACTTGCTTGAGCCCAGGAGTTGGAGGTTGCTATAAGCTGTGATGTCATGGCACTCTACCCAGGGGAATAGCTTGAGGCTCCATCTCAAAAAAAAAAAAAAATGGAACCTTGCTATGCTCATCAAGTACAAGTTCTATTGCCTGGCACCCTAAGAGTGGTCATTAGTGATGGAAGATGCAAGCACCTGTGTCCAAATCTCACAGGGGAAAACCAAGCTCAAAGCAGTCACCACTCAGCCATTTCTATGTCTTACTCACCCACCCCACCAGATCTCCATAATGATTAAAAAAAAATTATTTTAAATAAAAGAG
>CAUYQV010191687.1:0-26218 GCA_963574575.1 Galagoides demidoff | reverse complement strand
TCATCAAGCTGGTTAACATAAATTTCATGTCATTTGCTTAGTCATTGTATTAAAACATTTATATTTTAGTTCTAGCCTTTGAGGAATAAGCCTCAGAATAATCCTTAAGCCACAGTAGTGTGCTCCAGGGTGACACGTTCTGAGCCCTTTCAGGCCCTCCTGCATGATGGAGGGCCATCTGCCTTACTCAAAGTCCAGTGATTTAAATGTTAATCTCATCTAAAGCATACCTTCACAAAAAACATCTAGGGTAATGTTTTACCAGATATCTGGGTACTATGGCCCAGCCAACTTGACGAAATTAACCATCACACTGGCCAAGTTAAAATAATGACCATCCAGGAAGGAGGATGACTGGTCCCAGCCTGGAGGAGAAAAGGCCAGGCAGGGGTCTGTGTGTCCCTCAGTGGCAGGCAAAGAAGCTCCAGGGAAACCTGGAAAATTAGGCTAGAGCCACATAGTATAGGGCCCTGAGGCTGTGGGGAAATTCTAGTTTATTCTAAGAGCTATGGGAATGAAATTATTGAAGGAGAAAAAGTATGCATGGTGTTAGGTGCCAGGGGCTTTTTCCATAAAGATCTTCTAGCTCCATATGCCAGGTGTGAAACAGGGTTCCCTGAGGGAAACTATTTGCCTTACTGAGCAGTGATGACAGATTCCAGCAGCATCAAGGGAGAATAATATTAAGTGTATAACATAGCCCTTTCCTTACACCTCTACTCCTAACAACTACTGTAACTGTCACTGATCCTTAACTACTACTTTTAAACACTTTCATAATATGCATATTTTTATATTATATTTTAAATAGAATTGGATTGTATTACAGGTCCCCATCGGTACTGAAGTGGTAAGACAAAGTTTCATCTAGAACACAAACGAAGCTCTGTGTGTGTGGTGTGGGTCTGGGGACCCCATTTCTCTTTTACACATACTATGACAATTATGACAAAAATAAACCTTTACCATGTTTTCTTGGAATGTCTCCTAGAGCCCTTATTGACTTATACGTAGCCACCATGCAGCATGTCAAAGCAAAATGGGGATAATTAGCTCTTGGCTATCACAAAAAGGCACATGGCTTAGGAATGGGAGGCCAGAGGAGAAACATTTATCAGTAGTCCCCTCCAAGGACTGTAAAGTGAACATTTAGGATTATTGGAGTAGAGACTTTCATTCATTCATTCCTTGAAACAAAGGATTCCCAGGAAGGGGACTAAGCATGAGGAGGTGTGCTGTGCGTGCTGTGCAGCCCTGCGGGGAGGGGTTCTCAGATGGGGCCTCCTTTCCTTATCTATAATCCTGAAGGTTTTCAAGAGGTTTCTATTCCTAGTTCCTATTAAACATGCATCTGAAGCCAGCTTGGTTAGCAAGAGTATACTTGAGAAAACAAAAGCAAATGTTAAGTAGATGAGGGCTATGGGCATGGCCTCAGCCCAGCAGGGTTTAGGGCACCCCATGTGGAAGCAGGAGGTGGCTGCTGTGCCCAGCTGGTCTGCACAGTGTGGAAAGGACCAGATGCCAAGAAAGACTCGTCTTCCTGGAAGTGTCTGGCTTTATTCTCCTCTTTGTTCTCTGTATCAGACGGCTGTTCGACTCTAGCAAAGATACCCAAACTCAAAAATCCCAAAAGAGCTCTTCCTGAGCTGGCTCTCTACAAGGAGAAGGTCATGTTCAACTCCAGTGCCAAGATTGTGAAGCCCAATATCAAGAAGCCAGACAAGTTCAAGTCGGGCATTTCCCTGGCCCTGCTGGAGCTGGAGATGAATTCAGTCAGACCTCAAGGCTCAGCTCTGGGAAGTGGACATAAGATCAGTCGAGGAAATTAAAGTTGGTGGTGGTCAGAAAGCTATCATAATCTTTTTTCCTGTTCTTCAACTGAAATCTTCCCAGAAAATTCAAGTCCTACTAGTACTTGATTTGGAGAAAAAGTTCAGTGAGAAGTCTGTTGTCTTTATTGCTCAGAGGAAAATTCTACCTAAGCCAACCCAAAAAAGCCACAACAAAATAAGCTGAAGTGTCCTAGGAGCCAAACTCTGACGGCTGTGCCCAAGGTGATCCTTGAGGACTTGGCCTTCCCAAGTGAAATTGTGGGCGAGAGAATCTGAATGAAGCTGGATCTCAGCCTGCTCATAAAGGTGCATTTGCACCAAGAAAAACAGAATAATGTGGAACACGGGTTGAAACTTTCTGGTGTCTATAAGAAGCTCATAGGGAAACTCTCAGAGTTTGAAAATTTTTGTAAACAAAAATGACTAAATAAAGTATATTCACAGTAAAAAGTAAAATAAAATAACCCAAACAAAGCAGTGTGCCCGATGGTTTTGAAGGGATTTCCACCTTTCTCACATGCCTTGTCCTCCTGGCTGTGACTAAGGCCCCTTACCCGCAGAAGCCGGCTCCACCAGGTGTCCCGGCTGCAAGTCTGCCAGATAAGTTAGGAAGACCACATCAAGATCCATGTCTTGCCTTCTCCTGGGGCTGTGGCCAGTTTTCTGTGTCCTCCAAAGGGGTGTACTGAGAAAAAGACAACCCGGTCACAAAGGGTCTGAAATCAGGCCGGATCACACCTGTGGACTTCCAGCTTTCTACAAAAGCCTGGGGATCCTTTCTCAGGACTGTCCTTAAGAGTCAGAGGTTTTTTTTGGTTTGTTTTTGTTTTTCTTTTTATTTTTTGAAAAGAATTTTTTTTTCTTTTTTGAGTAAGAGTTTTCTAGTGGAAGCTAATCGTGTAGGTGAAAAGTTGAGGCACAGGTCAGAATTTTCTTTTTCTCAGGACATAATAAAAAAGATAATTGAACTAAAAAATGTCAGAGAAATGAGCCCACATCCTTTGCCTAAAGGTCATCTCATTGACCTAAGGGAAATAAATGTTTTCATTCTCTTAGATATTTTGTTAAAGTGAAAATTACCTTTATGTTGTTTAAAGATTTTGCACTGTTAGAGTGAGGACAACTTTAATATTGTTTTCTGCTAGAGAAAGTTGACATTTTCTAGGTTTGTTTCCCTGTATTCCCATTATAAAAGTTGTTAGAATTGTAAATGGGCAGAACATAATTGAGAGGCTACTCACACTGTTCTCCAGAATTGCTGGCCTTCTGAACATAATGTTTGTTGAGACCTAACTGCATATTGGGCCAGATAGTGACAGGAGGCTTGACTCTCTTGGTGCAGTAGCACGGGCACAGCAAAACCTGCACCAGCCAATTAAACAAGAGGGAAGACTGTATTGAAGACTATTGCCTTCAGAGGAGACGCAGAGCTCAGTCTGCACTCTACTAGCTAAGACAAAGGCAGAGGGTTTTTCAAAGCCTGCAGGGAGGAGCTGGGCCATCCGCTGTGTTTACTAATTGACTTTATGCAAAGGAAATTAAACTCCTCACATCTTCAAGACCAGAGGTTGTTTGACATTTTGGAGGTTAGGCTTCTGCCCTTTTACAGTCAATGGGACATAGAGGTGCCATCTGTTGTCAAAATTACATCTTAAAGAAAGGGGTTTTAGCCGCTTGAGAATAATATTCCTGGGCTGTGAATCTGGCAAGAGGCTTTGCTTGTTTGTTTAGAGACTGGGTGTCATTCTGTCAGCCAGGCTGGAGTGCAATAGTGAGATCATAGCTCATTATAGCCTTGAACTTCTGGGCTCAAGTGATCCTCCTTCCTCATCCTTGCAGAGTGCTACACTTACAGGTACATGCCACAATGGCCACTTAAAAAATTATTATTATTATTATTATTTGTATAGACAGGCTCTCACTGTGTTGCTCCAGTTGGTCTGGAACTCCTGGCCTCAATTGGCCTCCCACATTGGCTTCCCAGAGTGCTGGGACTATAGACATGAGCCACCATAGCCAGCCACAAGAGGCTTTTTAAAAAGGTTGATACCACTTCCCAATCCCAGAGGATGCTCCCCTTCTAGTGAGCTCCCAGCCTTCCTTGGCCAACAGCCTCCATCAGAGCCCACCTGAGCCCCTCCTTTCCCATTAATGAAGCTTCCCTACTCTTTGCTTGCTTTTGAGGCTCCACCAAACACAAATAGTGGGTGGCTCTCTGGCTGTAGCAAGTTCTGAATAAACAGACTACTTCTCATACAGGTGGTCTGCCTTTATTTCTGCCTGTGTTAGAAGCTGGGGGGTGAGCACATGGGGAGCCTCTGGGGTGAAACAGCCTCCTTTCCCCTCTAGCTGGGTGTCTTAAAGCACTAGCTGAGGAGAGATCCTTCTATATCCACTGTACAGCAGAATGTGGCTCTGGGAAGGACTACAAGAAATGATACTTTGGGCTGTGGGGCTTGCCACATTTGACTTAAACTTCACATAGGTTGATTCCGTATAATGAGAAGAGTGTGCCAAATGGCCATGCTTATTTACAGAAACTGGCTGAGCTTATGGCCTAGGCCAGTCAAGATGTCCTGAAATGTCCTCCCTGGTCCTGGACACAGGTGTGGACTTGGAAGGGCTCTGCTGGAGCTGCCTGCACCTGCTGCAGCAGGATGGGAGCCCAAGAGCTACCAGGTGACCCTAGGCCAGTCAAGAGTGCCCAGCCTGCAGGAGAAGACCCCCTGCTGATATCCTCCTCTTTGAGGGTTTAAGCAAAATTCAACATTAGCCTTAATGTTAAGAGCAACTTCTACAACTGTGATGCCCCCGTAAGGACAGAACCTGGGTCCTGGCATTGGGCAGTGCAGAGTCTGAGTGAAGCTCACCACTTCCATTATGCACCCAGAACACATGCAGACACCTCAGTCCTGTGCTTTGTGACTATCCTGCCTCTCTGAGTCTCGGTTTCCCCAAACTGGAAGTTGCATTTGAGCACAGTGTGATTCACTGACCCCTGAGGAAGGGCTGTCCATCTGCACATTGTGACTGCGGGTACACAGAGCCATGGGCGGGGGGGGGGGTTGGGGTGGGGAGGTAGGGCTCTTCAGGGTGGCAGAAGGTCATAGGGCCCTGGCATCAGGGATGCTGAAAGGGACAAGGTGGGGAAGGATAAGCCTGTCATGCAAAGGGCTTGGCAGCACCCCCAGAGCCTAGTGACACCTATATACAAAATGAGGCTTCTGGCCAGGGCAAGGTGGCTCACACCTGTAATCCCAGCACTCTGGGAGGTTGAGATGGGAGAATCACCTGAGCTCAGGATTTTGAGAACAACCTGAGCAAGAGCCAAACTCTGTCATTACTAAAAATAGAAAAATTAGCTGGGCCTGGTAGCAGGCACCTGTAGTCCCAGCTACTTGGGAGGCTGAGGCAGGAGGATCACTTGAACCCAGGAGTCTGAGGTTGCTGTGAGCTAGGCTGATACCATAGTACTCTAGCCTGGGCAGCAGAATAAGATTCTGTCTCCAAAAAAAAAAAAAAAAAAAAAAGAGGTTTCTGGGGAAGTGCTTTGAGCAGAGAGGCCACAGCAGGCAGAATGGAAGTATCTGGAGAACAGTCATGGAGAGAGGGACCCTGCCCCATGATGCCAGGAACTTCTGTGGGAAGAGGTTGCGGAGAAGCTCCTGGTTAAGGCAGAAACCTGTCCTGGGGCTTCTGCTGCTGCTGAGCAAGTCAGACCTTCCTGGCCAGTTGCCCACCATCTGGATTTGTATCTGTCCTGGATCCCACCAGTCATCACACAATACCACATACCCTGGGCCTTAAACAACAGAAATTTATTTTCTCACAATTCTGGGGGCTGAAAGTCCAAGATCAAGGTGTCAGCAGGGTTGCTTTCTCCTGAGGCCTCTCCTTGGCATATAGACAGCTGTCTTCTCCCTGTGTCCTCACATGGTCATCTGTGTGTCTATGTACTAATCTTTCCTTATAGGGACATTAGTCATGTTGGGTTAGGACCCACCCAAATGCCCTCATTTTAACTTGTTTGCCTTTGGAAGGACAGCCCTTCCTCCAAATATCGTCACATTCTGAGGTACTGGGGGTTAGGACTTTAATGTCTGAATTTTGGAGGGACAAAACTCAGCCCACAACACCAGTAATCGATGCATTAAGATCTTGCTGTGGGTTGGTCAGGGCATGGAGCTCCCATATCACCGCGTTTAGCTCTCACAATTATACACTCTGGGTGATCTTTATGCTTTAAAACAAGGGAACTGAAGCAAAGACAAAGTAACCTCCCCATTGCCACATCACCTGGGTTCAGTCTGAGACTTATTCTAAAGCCCAGGCTCTTCTACTTGGCTTCACAAAGAAGAATTGGGTGTCAGTCATCAGATGGAGTCATCAATGCTTAGTGCCAGGAATGTGTGCTGAGTTTTACAACCTCCAAGGCTTTAAAACGTCCCTAAAATATCTGCAGTTGATAGCAGCCAATAACTCAGATGGATTTGTCTCTTAAGCTGAGAGGAATACTAGCTTCAATTTTAACTAGGTACTCTTCAATTAGAACAGGTAATTGTGATAGGAACAATTCCCTTAAACAACTTGGTGTCTTGGACTATTTCAGAGAAACAGCTCGAGGTAAGAGGTTGGTCCCTGAAACATCAATGCTGCAGTCTGGCTTTGATACCTGAGTACACCCAGAGCCCTCTCCAGGATTTGTCTGTGGATAATTTTCATGATATCTGCCACCACAGATAAGCAAAAAAAATCCTCACATAATAATCCCAATTATGCAGCAGCCCGTTCCGAGAGCTTTTTAAGATTGTTGAGCAGGTGCCAAGTTTGTTACCACTAATATAGAAAATATACATATCTAAGTAGTAAAACATCTTTTTATATTTGTATGATAAGACTAGTGGGATATTTGACATTGTATTTGAGAAACTAATGTATCAGTATCTGGCTTAATGGAAGTTGTTGCAATTCTCAGTGAGTTCGCAATGTGTTGTCAGATGTTTTGGTTCTAATTTTACTCTTACCGTGCTTCATTCTTGAAAATAGTTGCTCACAAATGTAGGTGCGGCCAAAAAGCAATGACATGAATAAGTTGTGATTGTCAAGTAAGGGATTTTATTTTTGCCTCTGGGAAGATAGGATCTATGAAAGTACAGTAAAGAAACATGATCAAAGTTTTAAGTTGAATGTCAGATTGCAGCTCTGTGCATTCCATCTGAAATTTGGCAGGTGACATACTGACTCAACTGAAAATGGAGCAAAAAAAGTACCAAAATATTGATTATTGTACCAGAAATCTTAAAATCTGTTTTAAAATTCGTGTATTAAATCAAAAGCAAGGCTGTATATTTTTTGCTGTTCACTGGACTGTGTTTAGCCAATGTGTCGAAATGCATAAAATTGTTTGCCTTCATTTAAGCTTGCCATAATTTCCGATTAATTTGGAATGCTCTATGATTTGGAACATTGTATGAGTAAGTTGATTTTCATCTTGAAGACCCAGGTTTAATTCATTAAATGAACAACTAAATCCACTAAAAATGCTAAATTTAGAGACAGAGTTTCACTTTGTCACCCTCAGTTGAGTGCTATGGCATCAATGCTCACAGCAACCTCCGACTCTTGGGCTTAGGCAATTCTCTTGCCTCAGCCTCCCGAGTAGCTGGGACTACAGGCACCCAGCACAAAGCCCAGCTATTTTTTTGTTGCAGTTTGGCCAGGGCCAGCTTTGAAACAGCCACTCTTGGTATACGGGGCCAGTGCCCTACTCACTGAGCCACAGGTGCTGCCCGGTAAGCCAGTTTTCATCCTCAAGTTCTTGCAGGAATTTAGTTTTGTAACCATAAATCATAACATGTCACAAATCATAAAATCTTTTCAACATTTGGCCTTAACTTAGCCATCTTACTTCCAAAACGTAAATGATGTCACCATAGTCAGCAGCAATACTTTAAAAGAATTCCTAGAATTAGTGATGAATTGATTCCTTGACCCTCATGAAATTCACAGTGTTGATGATGATTTGCATGATGTTATCCATTTTTAAAGGTTTTGTGCATAAATTTATTTGGTGTATTACACAATGATACCTCATCAAACATGAGTTTGGGCAGCAATTGCATTGTCTTCTATTAATTTTACGAGTCCCTCTCTTTTACCTGCCATCACCAGGGCACCACCAGTAACAATACCAGATATGTTGACAATAGTGAAAATCGCTTTAACATATTTTTTACTGCTATGTATAAATCTCTTCATTTAGTTGTGTCTTTTAATGGTTCTAAAGAAGCCATTTCTTCAGTGATATTATATTCATCATCAATTCCGCTAATAAAAATGACAAGTTAAGCTGTATTTGTAGCATCAGTGCTGTCATCCATTGCCAAAGCATAAAATTTAAAATTAACAGCTTTCCTCTTCAAACTTCTTTTGATAGATTTTCCAATTACTACAATTTGCTTAACTATAGTCTAGTGAGACAAACTGATTTTAGAAATATGCCCCTTTTTTTCAGAGCAAATTAGATCTGCCATGCTTTCTATACATTGCTTAATAAACTCACCATCAGTAAATGGGTTTGATTTTTCTGCTAATAAATAAGCTACCACATAACTAGCTTTTACAATGGAATCCATCTGAGTTGTAACTTTCAAAAAATTTATTATGAGAAGACAGACTTTTTTTCCAGTTCCACCATCTCATTGTTACGACACAATTCTTCATATGCATCAAATTTAGCAGCGTGTTTTTGCATATAATGCCTTTTCAAATCATAGTCTTTGAAAACTTGCACAAATACCCTACAAATTAAGCAGAATGCCTTATTATTTGCCTTCATAAAAAAATAGTCATCTGTCCACTTTTTATTGAGCGACCTTTCTTCACCCATAGTTTTTCTTTTGAAATGTTGGAGAATCCATCCTGGGATTAAAAAAACTAATAATAAATATTTATTACTATTATGAAAATTAATTGACAGGAAAACAGAAAGCAAGGTTTGAGCCCTTTCACATTCCAGCTGCTGATGCAGGGCGAGGCAGAGAATAATTGTAAAGCATGGTGGGCAATGTATGAGGCCCCACTGAGATGTGGAAGTGCCTTAATAATCAAATTGGAACACTTACCTTACATCTAAATGACATTAAATGCCTATGATTGCAATGGTAGGTTGAAATATTATTGATAATCAGGCGTGGTGGCTCACACCTATAATTCTAGCACTATGGGAGGCTGAGGTGGGTAGACTGCTTGAGCTCAGGAGTTTGAGACCGGCCTGAACAAGAGCAAGAACCTGTCTCTAAAAAAATAGTCAGGCATTGTAGCAGGTGCCTGTAGTCACAGATACTTGGGAGGCTGAGGCAAGAGGATTACTTGAGCCCAAGAGTTTCAGGTTACTGTGAGCTATGATACCACAGCAGTCTACCAAAGGTGACAAAGTAAAACCCTGTCTCACAAAATAAAAGAAATATTTTTGATAATTGCTGCCTCACTAAGTCACCACCATCACATGTAACATCCGATGGTGTCAATCCAACCATCAGACAACTCCTGTCTGTGCTGGGAACATAACACACAGGAAGCCATACACAGCCATAAAACTGAAGCCACACATGTATACAAATAGCAAGAGCACGCATGTATTTAATGTGCTGCTGGGACACAATGTTGTCATCTATAAAATTCATGCAAATTTCACCAAAATTATTATAATAAACTTCGTTATGTTTTAAGTAAGTTGATGATTTTGTGTTAGGCCACATTCATAGCCATCCTGGTCCACGGATAGCCTATGGGCCATGGTTTGGACACTTCTGATCTAGATAAATATTTGACTAGACAAGTCAAATATCATAGGCCCACGAAGGGTCCTCAAGACTTCTTTGTTGTTTGTGTGTTTTTAAAATACTTTGATCTTTTCTTTTCTTCCTTTTTTTTTTTTGCTTTTCTTTCTTTTAAAATTACTACAGATTCTCAGGAAGTTGCAAAATAATACATGGAGGCCTTATGTACAATTCACTATTTTCCCCCAGTGGTTATTTCTTATATAACTACAGCACAGTATCAAAACCAGGATAACGACATTGGCAAATGTGTGGGTATGATTCTCTGTTATTTGATCACTTGCAGGTTCACATAACCTATACATTCAAGGTATAGAATGATTCCAACACCATAAAGGTCTGTCCCTCCACTACCTTCCCCCTAGTCCTTAACCTCTAGAAAATGTGAATTTTTTTCTCCATCTCTACAATATTACATTTTGAGAACGTTATATACAGTAGCTCCCCCTTACCCTCAGGGAAACACATTCTAAGACCCCCACTGGATCCCTGAAACCACAAATAGAACCGAAACCTATACTGTACATACTATTTTTTATCCTACATACACACCTGGGACAAAGTTTAACTTATAAATTAGGAACAGAAAGAGATTAAAAGCAATAACTTCTAATAAAATAGAACAATTAAAATACTATGTCAGCATCATACTTCTTGCACTTTGAGGCAAGGTTTCCTTGGACACAAGCATTGCGACACTGCCTCAGTCAATCTGAAAACTGAGCCAGCTACTGAGTGAGTATAGGACAAGTGGACACACAGGAAAAAGGGATGATTTATATCCCAGATGGGTTGGAGAGAGGCATGTGAGATTTTATCATGCTCTTCACAGCAGTGTGCAACTTTAAACTTGAGAATTGTTTATTTCTGGAACTTTCCACTTAATATTTTCAGATCATGGTTAACCATGAGGAATTGAAACTATAGAAAGCAGAACTGCAGGGGAAAGGCGGTGATAAGAACACCTGTGACCTTTTGAGATTGGCCTTTCTCAGAAATAATGTAGAGAGTCATCCCTGCCACTGCATGTATCCACTTGTCACCCTTCTTTCTGGGAAGTAGTGGTCCATGGTGGGCCACATGTACCTGTGTGTTTAACAATTCACACATTGAAGAATATTTTGGTTGTCCCATTTGGGAAATATTACAAATGAAGCTGCTATAAACAATTGTGGGATAAATGCCCAAGACTGTAGTTACTGGGTTGTATCATATTTAAGTTGTCTTTGATTTCTTTCATGGGCATTTTTGTAGTTTTCAGCATGAAAGTCCTGTACATGTTTTGTTTTATTTATTTATATCCAACAGAAGCATAAAATGTAAGTTAAGGTGCACCCTCTTCATGGGCTACCAAGACCTTCCTCCTTTTGCTTTTTCTCTCCACCTGTGACTGGTGCTTCTTAGTAGGCAGGCACTCAGTCTGATGCGATGAATGAAGACGCACATGTGCACTTTACTTTCACCTTTGTGGTGGCACCTTGATCTGAGCTCTGTATTCTATTGCAGTGGCCTCTGCCAGTACCAGATTATTGTTGTTACTATGGTTTAGTAAACTTAATGTCTGGTGGGGTACTGGTTCTTCTATTCAATTGGTTTCATTATTTTTATTTTTCAAAACTGATTCAACTACATGTGAACTTTTACTTTACCACTTACATTTTATAGTTAGTTTATTGAAATTGGAAAAAAAACACAAAAACCTTGAAAGTTTATTGGGATTCTATAAAACTTCTAGAATATTTTAAGATGAACTGACATCTTTATGATGTTGTTATCTCATCCATGAACATGGTCTAGCTCTCTACTTAGTAGCTCTTTTATGACATTTCTAGGCTTTTAAAATTGACTCTGTGAGTATCATGGGTTTTTTTTTTTTTTGGATAGTTTAATTCCTACTTGCTTTGTAATTTTATACTCCTATATATTTGTGAAGAGGAACACTGGTGATTTTATAAGTTAATATTTTTCCTTTATAAACTTTTCTGTTACTTTTCTTTTTCTATTAGTTTTAATTAATAGAATTAATTAAATGTTGTTTAATTAATTACATGTTGTTTTATTGAACTTTAGGTATAAACTATCACATCATCTGCAAATAATAAATCTTATATTTTTAAGTTCCAGCCCTCATTTGGATTGTAATTTTAATTTATTTTTAATAACATTCCCAGTCCTATGTTTAAAAATCATGTTAACAACAGTCATAATGTTTTATTTCCTATCTAAAAGAAATTAACCTAAATATCGTGTTAAGAATAACCCTTTGTATTATTTTCTGAGAATTTTTAAAATCAGAAGTGAGTATTGAGGGCCAGGCTTGGTGGCTCATGCCTGTAATCCTAGCACTCTGGGAGGCTGAGGCAAGTGGATTGGCTGGGCTCACAGGTTCAAGACCAGCCTGAGCCAGAGGGAGATCCTGTCTCTAAAAATAGTCAGGCATTGTGGTGGGCACCTAT
The DNA here is from genome assembly GCA_963574575.1 of Galagoides demidoff. Taxonomy (NCBI): domain Eukaryota; kingdom Metazoa; phylum Chordata; class Mammalia; order Primates; family Galagidae; genus Galagoides; species Galagoides demidoff. The sequence goes on along the minus strand of CAUYQV010191687.1, from coordinate 14,089 downwards.
AGTCCCAGCTACCCAGGAGGCTGAGGCAAGAGAATCACTTAAGCCCAGGTTGCTGTGAGCTGTGATGCTATAGCACTATACTAAGGGTGACAAAATTAGACTGTTTCAAAAAAAAAAGTGAGTATTGAGGAATGCACTGAAAAAGAGAAAGGCCTAGAACCCAGGACTCTGACTTAGAAAGGAACCCCTGGATGATGATGGCAAGGGAGGTGAAAGAGAGCAACAAAGAAGAAAGGGCAGCAGGGTGGTGCTGGGCTGTGGCACCACTGAACGTCTGGGTTGGTGACTTTTCTGTGGCATAACCTTGGCTGTAGTTCCCCTGCCTGGCCTCCTTTCATTCCTAATTACTTGCATAGTCTATTTCTTTGGCCTTCCCATTGGCTTTGGAGGGTAATAGCCTTCCAGTAGATTTCTTCATGATGGGCTCAGCAACTGTAGCTCAAGTGGCTAAGGGGCCAGCCACATACATCAGAGCTGGTGGGTTCAAATCCAGACCAGGTCTGCTAAACAACAATGATAACTACAACCAAAAAATAGCTGGGCATTGTGGTGGGTGCCTGAAGTCCCAGCTATTTGGGAGGCTGAGGCAAGAGAATCACTTAAGTACAAGCGTTGACGGTGGCTGTGAGCTGGGATGCCAGGGCCCTTTACCCCGGGTGACAGCTTGCGGCTTTATCCCAAAAAAAAAAAAAAAAAAAAAAAGATTTCTTCATGATGGTGCATTTTTTCTTTTTCTTTTTTTTAATTGTTTGGGGGTATAAAGAATTAGGTTACACTGATTGCATTTGTTAGATTAAGTCCCTCTTATACTTGTGTCTCACCCCCAAGAGGTGCACCATACACTATGTCCCCAATCCCCCTCCCCTCTCCTTGTTCCCTCACTGTCCCACCCCACCCCTTGTATTAGCTCATATACTGCCTTCATATCAGAATTGAGTACATAGTTATTCTTGCTTTTCCATTCTCATGATGCTTTACTAAGAAGAATGTGTTCTACCTCCATCCAGGTTAATACAAAAAATGTAAAATCTCCATCTTTCTAATGGCTGAATAGTATTCCATTCCTGAGTGGTTGAGCATTTAGGTTGTTTCCACATTTTGGCAATTATAAATTGTGATAAACAGTCTGGTGCTAATGTCCTTATGATAAAATGATTTTTTTTTCCTTCTGGGTAAATACCTAGTAATGGGATTACAAGATCAAATGGGAGGTCTGATTTGAATTCTTAGAGGATTCTACATACTAATAAAAATATTGTATTAGTTTGCACTTCCATCAACTGTGTAAAAGTGTTCCCTTCTCTCCATATCCACACTACCATCTTCGACTTTGAGACTTTGTGATGTGGGCCATTCTCACTGGGGTGAGGTGATATCTTAGGGTGTTTTTGATTTGTGTTTCTCTGATGATTAAGGACAATGAGCAATTTTTCATGTTTGTTAGCTATGATGGTGCATTTTCTACTGCACCAAAAACTTGACTAACACAGGGAGGGGATTGCAGAAAACAAAGGTGGGGAAGGATAGATTATCTATCTAGTAATCACAAAATGTAATGAAAATTCACTTAGTATTTGGGAACATAGCACTGATATGGTAGTGGAAAGCTTAAGGAAAGAGAATAGGGTGTAACCTGGGTTTTTTTGAAAACATATGAAAGTTGAATCCTGAAGCTTGCTGAGTTGTGAAGTCAGGTGAGTCTACAGTATCATCATAACACTTATGTGAAAGTTAGAACATTGCTTGGGATTACAGAGGGAATCTAGGAAAGAATTTGTGACATGGCCTGAGGTCTATACTGGTTTCTGGGTGGTGGTTAAATATGAAGCCTTGGAAAGCTGGGTTTCTAGGAAGCAGCAGCATAGGGGCACAGTTGAGAGAACACTCCAGCAAGGAAGAGTATTTTGTCACTGACATTGTTCAGAACGGCCAGACAATGGTGATAATGAAAGGAAGACTTTTAGTTCTCTGTGTTGCCATTTTAAAATTCTCTACCGAGAATGTACACTCTTGTCATCCCCACCACACTTGGTATATCCCTACAAATAAGTTTGTGTGAGTTAAATGTGAGTGGCCCACACGTTGAGAACAGTTTGGGTTTGTCTAACAATAAAAAAAAAAAAGAAAGAAAGAAAAGAAAGAATCCTTCGCTGAGCTGTCCTGTGGAGGAGCCTGTCAGGAGCCTGCCAGACAAGGCCACTGCATGCCACGGAGAGTCAGCCTTTCACAATAAGCAGTGCTTGCTTTCCAGACTCACCAGTAAGGTGGCCAGGATGGCATTGTCCATGACCTTTTGGCTCACAGATTCTGAGGCAGAATTGTGATGAAATCAGAGGGAAAGGACTTGAACTAGAGGTCTAGAGGTATGCGCAGTAATTGTTGAGACATTGGCCTCTCTTCCAGGACAGATGGACGGAGTGAGTGTGTGGTAGCTTTTATTTTATTATTGCATTTTGTTTTATTTTGTTTTATTCCATTTCATTTTGGGGAGAGAGATATGAAAGCAAGTACTGGACAAATATACATGTATGTTGAGCAGGGAGTAGTTACTGTTAGGTAAATTTTTTGGCTCCCTAGTAGACACATCCATCCTGTGCTGGGTACTTCCTGATTTTGTGACAACTGGCCCTTTCCTCCCAGAACAGCAGCCAGTGGGTCAGACACTTCTCTCCACACACCTAGGGTTTGAATATGTCCTCCTGGGACATGAATCTTGAGAGAGTTATAAAGAGATGGAAACAGCGAGGATATTCATTTGTAGCAGTGGCTGCCGGGCCAAGGGTCCAGGGAATGTGTGGCCCAAGGGTAGCCCACTGCCCCCTGTGGCATAACTGGGACCCTCACCCCGGTTTCTTCCTTGCTACTTTTTAAATCTTGTCCTCCGACCTTTCCACATTCTGCGAGCTACCATTTGTTTTTTCAAAAATATTTCTCTCTTTCAGATCAAGCCACTTAGTTGTCTTCTGAGATTTGCACAAAAGAACCTTGCCCAATGCCTGCTCGGATCCAGTAATATATATTTTCCTATCTTTTAGAATTAATTTATTTCTCTTATGAAGAAAATTTTTTTGACCTACAGCAATTCCTTAAATTTAACTTCAGTTTCATTTTCTTCTATTAAACTACAGAAAATTTGGGCAGTTCCTGTGGCTCAAAGGAGTATGGCGCTGGGCCCATATGCCGGAGGTGGTGGGTTCAAACCCAGCCCTGGCCAAGAACTGCAAAATAAATAAGTAAATAAATAAATTATATAAAATTCGATTAGATAATTTTACATAATAATTACATGCATAATGTAGTTGATTTTTGTAATTATTTTTCTGTTCTTCTGTGTTTAAGGATGCGTAGAGTGCTGTCATCTGAGTGTCACCTACTATTAGTTTTGGCTGATGGGACTCAGGATGATAGTTTATGTTCTTCTTTGTGTTTTTTTTTTTCTGTATCAGCTGTATTTCTTTAAAATAAGAATCATCTGGCCAGGTGCAGTGGATCACTCCTGTAATCCCAGCTCTCTGTGAGGTCAAGGGGTGGGGGTGGGGGGGAATTGCCTGAGCTCACAAGATTGAGACCAGCCTGAGCAAGAGTGAGACCTCATCTCTAAAAATAGCCGGGCATTGTGGAGGGCGCCTGTAGTCCCAACTACTTGGGAGGCTGAGGCAAGAGAATCGCTTGAGTCCAGGAATCTGAGGTTGCTGTGAGCTACAATGCCACAGCACTCTACCAAGGATAAGCAAGTGAGACTCTGTCTCAAAAAAAGAAAAAATAAATAAATAAATCATCTATCACTTGAACAAAATAATGTTTTAAAAACATATTCTCAAAAATTTAATGATGGGAAAAAAGTAGATTATAAAACTGCATATTATGATATTGTATAATTATATAAAGAAAAAATATTGGTAGGACATGTATTTAAATATTGCTAGTTATTTTGGAGAATTGAGATAATAGGTGATTTTTTTTATTCCAAGTTTTAAAAATTAATATAGGAATGAATTACAAATCTTGAGGCTACTGTCTTACAGAAGGGTCTTCCCCATTTTAAAGAAAGATTCCTGGGTAACTCTTAGGGCAGGTGGAGAACAGCCATTATGGCAGGAAAGGATATCTTGGGCAAATTTCACATTTTCACATGTTTTCTAAATACAAATCATCTATTAGATCTTGCAACACTACTGCTTTCTTTTATACAGAGACTCTAGGGGATTTCCCATATTTAGAATTAAATGAACACAATCTACTCTGTCTCATCAGATGTTTGCTGTTGTGTCTGGTCTATGCAAAATTGCAGGAAAAATAGATGTTTATGCTGAGTACCAACACATTTTCACCACTGCTGCCAGATAAGCTCTAATTTACCCCAAGATTAGACTTTTTTTATTCTTCTATATTCATCTAAATAAGTTTTTAAATTCCTAGACTATTCCTAGTCAATAATTTTTGATTGACACATCCTAATTTCTGGTCTTCTTTTTACCACTTGTCACATGTTAAAAATCATACTTAAAATATGATTTTAAGTATGTTTTAATGTGTAGGTGGTAGGCTATCCTTCCAGGTCATACACCTGAGGGTTTAGTAGTTGCACATTTAATTCTACAACAATTTACCTTCTGGAGAGAGCCCACTGTCTTTCTCAAGTCCAAAATTATTTATGACAAATTATTTATGACACTGAATATCATTGTTTATGATACTCAGAATTCATCCTTTTGAGATTCTAAAGTCTTTTCTTCCAAACTATTATTTCTGCTGGGACTTTTAAACTCCATTTTGTTTGTTTGTTTTTTGAGACAGATTATTACTCTGTTGGCCCAACTAGAGTACAGAGGCATCATCACAGCTCACTACAACCTCATACTCCTTGGCTCAAGTGATCTTCCTGTCTCAGCTATTTCCTAAGTGGCAGGGACTACAGGTTCATGCCACCACACCTGGCTAACTTTTTTTTTTTTTTTTAGCAGAGATGCTCTTACTCTTGCTCAAGCTGGTCTTGAACTTCTGAACCCAATAGAATCTCCTGCCTTGGCATCCCAGAGTGCTAGGATTATAGGCATGAACCGTCATGTCCTACCCAAAGTCCATCTTGAAACTCAATGCTATTATCTCTGCAGGTCTGCCCCTATCCCCTTCTCTAGGGTGGGAAATCAAAATCAGCTGAGAAAAAAGGAATAAATAGGAATGAAAAATACCAAGGACTCAAGGTACCAGAAGTAAGACAACTGGGTATAGTATATAATACTATATGGAATTTAAATGGCTCATTATCTAAGCAGAAATTATTGTAGCATTTATAGACATTTAATTTTATTTGACCCACTTGGAGGTAATTCATTAGTGACAATTTTTTCAAGTTTAAAATTTTAATTTTACCAAGACCTTTAGCAGTAGATTCAGCAGTAAAAGTCATAGAGATTTAGGCCAGGTGAGATGGCTCACACCTATAATCCTAGCACTGTGGGAGGCCAAGGCAGGTGAATTGCTTGAGCTCAGGAGTTTGAGACCAGCCTAAGCAAAAATGAGATGCCATCTCTACTAAAAAAAAAGAGAGAGAGAGAGAGAGAGAAGAAGAAGAAGAAAGAAAAAACTTAGGCAAGCATTGTCATGGGCACCTGTAGTCTCAGCTCCTCGGAAGGCTGAGGCAAAAGGATCACTTGAGCCCAGGAATTTGAGGTTGCTGTGAGCTATGACACCACAGCACTCTACCCAGGCTGACAGAGACTCTTTTTAAAAAGAGGCCATAGAGATTGAGAGAACTATTTGAAATATAGAAAGGTAATATATCTGTATCAACTAGTTTCCTAAATATCAAACATAATCAAATGTTAATATTTATTTTACAAAATGAAAGAGTATTTCATGTCATTGATAACTGTAAATGTATGTGGGGATTAGTTGTAATTTTACCTTGTGGCTAATTTTCCTTTTGATTTTACATCTCAAGAAACATCAGAACACCAACAAACATACACGCACAAACAAGCACATATGCACACACACTTGCACACAATTTTGCATTTGTGTACACACATGTCCACACAGACATGTACAGACATGCATATGTGTGCACATGCAGAGCAGTATGAACGTGATATTATCATTTCAGTAACTCTTCTAGAGAGATAATATCAACCATTATGCCAATCTAGGAATACAAGAGATGCTTCCAAAAGGCAAAAATTAAACCATTACTATTTTTAGTTTTTTGTGAGAGTTCTTTCCAAAACTCAAAGTTCTAAATAATAAATAATGTACTTACTGAGGATCTTTATCAACCTTGATTCCTTTTCCATTATGAAAGTAAAGGCTTAGTTGATTTTTGCTCCTTTTCCTCTTCCTCCTGGTTTGTTGCACCAATATTATCATAGTCAATTTTCCTATAGGTTAACTATTTGGCTTTCAATAGTGTTCTTGAACTTGAACTTCTTGTTCTGTCAACTTTAAACTGCAGTGATTGTGATAGGGCAGTGTTAGTGAAGATATGAGTACCCGCTCCTTTTCCTCTATTCTACCACCTTCTACATCCTACATTCTTCCCGCTTAGACATGTATTTATTTTTTTTAGTGATAGATACTGTTTTTCATTTTTAACAGCTGGTATCCTTTATATGCCATAAAATTCACCCTTTGTCAGTGTACAATTCAGTGACTCGGTGAACGTATGAGGTTGAATAACCATCATTGCAATTTGGTTCTAGAACGTTTTCATCACCCGTATACATTTATTTCTATATTCCCAAAGAAAATGTCATTTAATCCAGTCCTCTAACCATGTTTGAGTTTTCCGGGTTTATTTATAAGTTGATTCAATACATAGCATAAACGAGAGTCCTGTTGATGCATTCCCCTGGAACATGTCCAAAAGAAAACTAAAGATAGAGAATTGATCAGAAAGCATTCTATTTAAATTATGGATCAATAGGGTGAAATTATACCTCATCAGCGGTAGCCTGTTACCCCCTAACGATGGGTTGTAGGCTGACTGATGAGGTCCCACTGTTGGGGCTTGAAGAAATGTTTGGCTAAAGCTTCCACAGAATACCGGGCAAGGCGCAGCACCCAGCCCCCCAGGACCGCGGACTCCAGGACCCCGGATTTGCCTCTGAGACGGAAATGAAGCTGCAGTCATTCCTCCCTCCTTCCCTCCCTCTTCCTTTCTCCTCATACCATCAATCGCTTTCATGTTAAGAGTCCTGTGATGTCACAGCAGACGTCTGCTGGGTGCCTGCGTGGATTTATTTTTGCCAGGGGAGCTGCTTTAGCCTGCCCCAGCTGGGGGCGCTGCCTGCTTGCAGCACCTCCATCTTCCGCAGGGAAGTCCCCACTCCGCGCTTGGCCCCTTCCCCTCCTGCAAACACGCGGCGCGCTGAGCGTGCGGTGGCAGAGAGTGACAAACCCTCTCTCTCAGCGGGCGTAGAGAAGCGACTTCTAGTTTCTGCCTCAGAACTTCCAGCCCTCCCAGCCCTCTGGCCAGACTCTCTGGCCTCATGGTCTGTCATTAATAAGGCCAGTGGGCCCTTCCTGGTCGCCCAGTGCGCCTTCTCTGGGCTCTCCGCAGCCTCTCTTGAGGTCTTCCAATCCACTGCCGACACTTCTACAACAGCGTCCCTTAACTCCCCTGCCTGGCGGCCTCGCCTTTCAGTGCTAGGAGCAGCCCAACCCCCTTCCTGCCATCCCTCTGTTATGGGGTGAAATAAGGACCACTGACTCAAATTAGAATTTCAAAAAGGAGTCTTTTATTAACAGCAGGGCTGTCTCAGCAAAGTCTGATGCAGACTAAGAGAGAGAGCCTTTGAGGGGTGTGAAGTTGGGGTTTTTCTAGTCTGAAAGTTAGCAAAGGGTCAAACAGGTGGGCTGCAAGTTAGCAATTAGAAGCAAAGTTAGCAATTACAAGCAAAAAGAAAGTTGACAAAAGAAGTAAAAAGCGAGCACAGGGTCATGAGGACCCCTTTTACAGAAGTGAACCTTGCAATTTAGTGGATTAGCAGGTAGGTAACAGAAAGGTCACATAAAACAGATCTGGCAATTAGCAAATAAGTAAAGCAATTTGTCACGGCACTTAGCTTGTTAACCCTCATGCGACAGTACTTGACTTGTTAGTTCTTATCTTGTTCTGCTCTGGCCTGATCCCGACAGATCTAAGATTAATGGTACTTGGAATCAATTCATTTACCTCTTTTTCCCCTTCCTCCTATGGGTGGTGGGTGGTGGTGGGGGTGGTTTGAGGCCGTGGTGAGGCCACCAGCATCCATCTTCTGGGGGTGATGAGGCAGCTGGCACTCATGAGGCTGTTGGCACCCATCTCACCTCCAGACTCTAAGGAAATAGCCCCCTGCTCCTGGTGCTCCTGACCTCTTGCTGGCCACCATGTCTCTCTGTCGTCCTGGAGCTTCTAGGAGCCTGGCTGCCTCCTGTACCTCCCACCAAGCCGGCTCTCTATCTGAGTCCCTCTCAGCACACCCCAGCTCTGCCTCAGGCCCTACCAGGCCAATGAAACGGCTCTCACCGAGTCCCCAAAGATCTCCACCTGGCCGAACTCAGCAGTGGGCCCAGCTGGCCTGGGTCTTGAACTAACAAGGAAGGCTTGTCAGGAGCTGGTCTGCAAGGGGAGATCCTGGGTTCTTGAGGCTGGAGGTCTGGCTTAAGTCTGTACCAGCAAAGGTGGTGCAGGGACCCTGGAAACCAAGGCAAGACCAAGCCAGGAGGAAGAGGGTAGCGCCCAGAGTCAGGCCCCAGCATGACACTGTGAGCTCTGTAAAGGCAGCACCAGGTGTCTGGTGAGACTATTGATAGTAATAAAATTTGTGCTACTACAGATCCATGCATCTCCATCAACTCATCCCCGCCCCCCCCACCCCTACCCCCCACATTCAGTGGCTTAAAACCACAGCCATTTTATTATTGAACACTTCATGTTACTGTTGGTTATCTGGGGGGCATTCTTGACTGGATCAGCTTGGGTGGTCTCTGCTTCAGTCTCCATCTCTCCTGGTCAGTTGGGGGCAGCTGGAAGCTGGGTGTGGAAGATGGCCTCACACACTCTCCTGCTGGCAGGTCTTCTTCCAGGGAGCTTAGAAGCTTCTGCACATGACCTCCCAAAGTGGTGCAGGCTGATTTGGACATGATGGTCTTCAGGTTCTAGTCTTAGCAAAGGAGCAGGCTCCAAGGCAAGAGCACATTTCAGACCTTGGATTATGTTTGTCATGACTTCCTAGGCAAAGCAAATCACACAGCCACCTCCCAACCTTAGGCTATATCGCTAATTGCAAGGTCACACTGCAGGTGACTTTTACTCCAAGGCATTGAGAAGCCTCCTACATGCAAGTGGTAGAGTAAGAGTTTTGGGGGTAAAAGAAAGTGGGGCCTGCAAGGAAGAGCATCCAAGGGAGAGGTACCAGTATGTGCAAAGGCTTCAAGGAAGTAAAGAGCAAACATGTTGCATTCAGGAACATAATGAAGTCCAGGGCCGAAGAACTAGATATATCATAGGGGACAAAACCACACAGGGACTTCTAGACCAAGCTAAGAGCTCTATATCTTGACCTCTGAAGTCTAGAGACTGGTGATATGCAGATTTGGATTTGTTCAGTCACCCTGCTTTCAGAGTAGAGAATAGATTGTGGCTGAGCAGTGCATAAGAGTGTGTGCAGGGTGAGTAGTGACAGGGATATCAAGGTAGTCCAGGTGAGAAAGGATGTCTTGGAACAGGGCAGTGATAGAGAAGGAAAGAAGTGAACTCAGAGATATTCAGGAGGTTAAACCTAGAACATATATAAGACGTGTGGCAGTGTTTTTAAAAAGGCCACAAATTCTCTGCAGCCCCTACCATCAGATGGTGGGGTCTCTGTCTCACCCTTTTTATCTGGGTAGGATTGTGCCTGCTCCAACCAACCGAGTATGGAAAGGAAAGGGTAACCCTATGTGACTTCTGATTCTGGGCCATAAATGGCCAGGTAGCTTCTGCCTCCATCATCAGACAATGTGGGTCCCCACGTAAGAATCCACATCCACCTGAAGTGGCCATGCTGGAAGGAAGCCCAAGCTTCACAGAGAAGCTCATGTCAGAACTTCAGTCCTGGACAAGTCCAGACTTTGAATCATCCCAGATAAGTGAATGAAAAAGTCACTGGATGATTCTAGCCTCAGCTGTTGGAGTCCTCTTCACTGTGATCCCAAACCCTTTGGAGAGGACAAGCTATCCTCTCAGGGCTTGTCCAAATTCCTGGTCTTGGAATCCAAACAGCATAATAAAATGGATATTTTACAACCAAAACCATCAAAAACTATCCCATGGAACACTGGGGTGGATGTCAGATGTGCAGTGGAGAGTACAATAAATAGAACATCTGGATCATAAAGTGCTTTGAATTCAGGACATGGAAATAGGTCCTAATGAAAGCATATAGGATTTAATTATTTGCCTGGACTATTTACCCTTCATTTGTCTTTCCATATGAATAAAGATAAATTCCAAAGAATATTCATTGGTTTTAATAATTTTTCTAGTTGGAAGTTCAGCGTTTAATTTCTAGACGAATGAAAGGTACATGCCTGAAAGGGCTTTTCTCTCGTTAAAAAGAACACTCCACGTCGTGGCATTTCCCTGTGGCTTTCATTACAGCTGTTCCTTCCTCAGCAGGTTCTATAATTATACAAATGTCTAAGCCTTTCAAGTGTTTCATTATTCATTTGTTATTTACCAAGAGCACCTAAGGCCTATTCAGCTGCAGAGATGGCTCACTCAATTCCCTGTCTGTGAGTTTAATTTTTGATTTGGGTCTTTTATGTTCCATAGGAAAGATGAAAATGGAAGATAGTATTTTATGCTTGCAGACCTGTCTTTTATTCTTTATGGTTTTTATATGTGATCCTACAGTCTGTTCCAGCTTAATTCTAGTTGTATTTGCTTGCAAATTGTAAGCCCCATTATTGCAAATGATTTCGCCCACTTGAAATACTGCATTTGCTGTCATTGCCTCATTTGGGCAACACTCTCTTTCCTATTCTCTCGGTCTCAGGGCCGTAGTACCATCTACTTCTTCTACTTAGTTGTTTTACAATAAAATGTTCAGTGAAAACTATTTCAGAATCCCATTTTTTAATAAATGTTGTTTATGTATAACTTTTTTTTTTTTTTGAGACACAGTCTCACTCTGTTGCCCTAGCTAGAGTGCTGTGCTGTCATAGCTCATAGCAACCTCAAACTCTTGGGCTCAAGCGATTCTCTTGCCTCAGCCTCCTAAGTAGTTGGGACTACAGGTGCCTACCTCAATGCCCAGCTAGGTTTTTTTATATTTTTAGTAGAGATCTGGTCTCACTCTTCCTCAGGCTGGTCTTGAACTCCTGAGCTCAATGGATCCACCTGCTTTGGCCTCTCAGAGTGCTGGGAATACAGGCATGGGCCACCATGCTCAGCACTTATGTATACCTTTTTAGAAAGTCATAGAGTACTTCTTGCTGTGTTTTCAGTGATATGTATACAGAGGAATGATTCAGTCATGTGAAATGGATAAAAGCATAAATCTTTTGGACAAACAAGAAGAAGCTAACATCTCCCAAATGGTCGATTAATCATTTGGCCATTCATTGGCATTTAGAAGAGTTTAGAAATTCAAATGCCAGCGGGGCAAGCAAAAAACATAAATGAGTGTGGAAAAAGAGCATGCACATCTAAAACAATTGGAATGAAGTCTAACATACCTATAGTTGCATCATATTTTTTAATTAACCTTTTATTTATTGAAACTTACACATTCACATGCAGTTTCCAGAAATATAAGACAGAGGGATCTCAAGTATATATACTTCACTCAATTTCCCCCCATGGTAACATCTTGCAACACTGGATAGTATCACAGTCACAATATCGATGCTGACACAATCAAGATACAGAGCATCTGTATCACTCCAAGAGCCCTCCTGTGGATCTTTTTATAACCCCTATTCCTCCAACCCCATTCCTAACCCTAGGCAATCAGTAATCTCCACCAGATTATTCCCCATTCCAAATGTTTGGGGGTTGGCTTTTCTTCACCCAACTTCCTTGGGATTCGTTCAAGTTGTTGCATGAATAATTTGTTCTTCTGATTGCTGAGTAGTATTCCAGGGAATGGAGGTACAACAGTTTGTTTAACCATTCATGCATTGAAGGACATCTGGATGGTTGTAGTTTTTGTTTATTATAAATAAAGCACCCTTGGACATTTGCATATGGGTTTTTGTATGAATGTAAGTCTCCATCTCTTTGGGATAAATACCCATGAATTTACTTGCTTTATCATAGGTTAACTTCATACTTAGTTTTGAAAGAAATTTCTAAAAAGCTTTGGCATAAACTTTCAAAGTGGCTGCACCATGTTATATTCCCACTAGCAAGGTACGAATGATCTAGTTTCTCAGGATCTTTGCCTGCATTTTGTGCTGTCACTACTTTTTATTTTAGTCATTCTGTTAGGAGTTTAGTGATATCCCTCGGTGAGTTAAATTTGTATTTCCTTTATGGCTAATGGTGCTGAGACTCTTTTCATGTGCTTATCTGCCATTTGTAGATCTTCAGTGAAATGCCTCTTCATGTCTTTGCCCATGTTCTAATTATACCATCTTAAAATACAGGACAAAGTAATGTGGCACATTCTGGTTCATAGACAGCTTACTACATAGATGATCATCTCACAGTGACTAAAAGCCACTATAGCTTTTCCCTTTGAAGAATTTTACTGTGCCTTAGTGAATTGCCAAGGTACTCAATTTGTTGATCACTGACATGTGCCCAGAGACAAAAGTAGTCCTTGTCAGATGATTCTGAAATCTTGGGTCAAAATCGCTTATGGCAAAGATACAGGAAATTCATTTTCCTTTATCTAGTTCTGCTCATGTTCTCCTTGGTGTAAACAGGCAAGGAGACCTCTGGGAGCTGTGAGAGGCACAGAGAGATGGGGAGCACATAGAACCCCAAATTTCTTGTCTTCTTTCTTTATATTGGAAATTCAAACCCAAGTAGTTGCTCAAATGAGATTTCCCTGGTTGGGACTCCAAATCTCTATTTTAGCCCGCATTCCAGGCTATTCTCACTTTCTTCCTAAGTTGAGAAACAGTACTTCTACTGTCTCCTTGCATGGATAACTCCTCTGAAGTAAAGTCGGTTCTTCTGGAGATGAACCTGAGCTATGAAGCCCCAAAAGTGTCTGTCAGAGCTGTATAGTGTACACCCTGTGGCCTTATGTGTTCCAAGGTTGATGGCTTTGACCATATCCACCAGTATCCCTATCAAAAGTGTTCCATCAGGATATTTGTGAATATTCACAGAAGAGGGGGACAAGCCTGCCTTCTCCAGCACTTGTCTGACTTATCTCGGAGAGTCTAACTTTCTGTTTTCTTCTTCCTTATTGAGTTATGATATTTTATAGACACAAAATTTGGGGGTGGGGAAGGATATAACCGGGGGTTATACTATACCATATAGTATTTATCAATACTGAGGAGTTGCAGGGGAGTTTTTCCTAAAAATCATTTATAAAATAATTTGGGAGATATTCCCAAATATCCTAATCAAAAAATCCTTCTTCTTGTCTTAGAAATAGATTCTCAAAATAAAGATGGTCTCTTGAAGTCCTCACTGGCCAAATGCACCACGGAAATCCACTTCACCTTGATTCATGTTCCATTGTGGTCAGTTTCCATCATAGACACTTTAATGTCTACCTTGAAGGGTTTGAGATATCATGATTCCACCCCCACCTCCTGTCTTCCCATCTGAGCCTGAGAAAGGTCCTTGCTGGTGGCAGGGTAAAGCCAAGGACTCAGGTGTCATAATATTAAGCCTGGAGACATTTTAAATTGCTTTCTCCCTCTCTTAGGTGGTACACAAGGTTCAGATAAGAACTCCCTAGATTGGCTTGGCGCCTGTGGCTCAATTGGCTAAGGCGCCAGCCACGTACACCTAAGGTGGTGAGTTCGAATCCCCAGCCCGGGCCCGCCAAACAACAATGATGACTGCAACCAAAAAATGGCCAGGTGTTGTGGCGGGCGCCTGTGGTCCCAGCTACTTGAGAGGCGGAGGCAGGAGCCTCGCTTGAGCCCAGGAGTTGGA